>JBBPLM010000263.1:9670-23115 GCA_038089795.1 Pulchroboletus neoregius | reverse complement strand
TGAGGTGTGCACTGCCATACAATGGAAGCACGCGGACATGAATTCCATGAGGCCAAGGTGAGGCCATCAAATGGAAGAGAAGAAAAGAAGGGCACTGCCCTGCACAGGACGGAGATGAACGTGGGAAGATGAAACCTGTGCAGGGACCTAGACCAAAGGGTCGTGACTCTAGGTCACATGATCGAAAAAGATAAGAAAAGAAAGATAAGATCAAACCAGTGTCTGTGCGCTAACGTAAGTGCTGCACTATGAAAACGACTAAGTCCGAAAGGTCAATGTTTGACCGTGTGGAGAATGGAAAAAGAAAGGGAAAATCGGAAAAAAGAGTACCGTTCGTAACACTCGCACTCGCAGCCACTGAGGAAAGCATCGTTCATCGTCTCTCCCTCATCCGCTCTATTCAACAACAGATCAATGAAAACCTGGCTCTTGCCAAGTTCCAACTGGGCATGCCTGAGTTCTTGGAGGACGTAGACAGGTACCTTCGAGAACTACGAGATGTTCCCACCCGTGATGATACCCCCTACCCATCTCCATCCCCTCTCTCCTCTGATGCCAAACACACCCTCCGCAGGATGGAGCTTATGTATGAGATCAGCACTCGAGGAACCTTAGACGGCGAGTTCACTGACGCTCCCCTCCGCTCTGACCATCCCCGCTATCGAGAGACTTGTTATCTATGCCATTGCTTGGGCCACTTACGTGCTAATTGCCCCTACTACAAGTGCCCCCACTATCTTCAATTCAATCCAGGTCACTCTCAGCATCACTGTTACTGTTGTCCTCCATCGTCGTCCTCCTCCTCCTCGTCCCTCGATGAACCTCTTGCCACTCACTGCCCTACTCGCTCTCTGCATATGGTTCCTACCAACACTCGTTCTCCCAGGGGAAACTGGCGTACTCACACCCACAACACACAGTCTCGTTCTCCAAACAGAGTCTCTTTTATTGACTCAGACCCTGATGAGGATGCATGGGGATCGGATGGGCATACCAATATCACTGGCTCCCCATCGCACAGGGATCTCTAAAAACCTATACCATCTTTTATCCTTCTTCAGTGTTTCAGGATTAATGCGGGGGTAATGTTACAATTTATATCCTTTTCCCTCGTACACTCCTTATCTCTTTCTTTGTGTTATTCTCCTTTCTATCATCGGACTTATCATCTCCTCCACTGATTCTCTCACATTGGTTAGTGTCCCCCATTTCCATAACCTTCTATTAGTTTCTTTCTATCTCCTTTCCTAGCCTTTACTCCTTGGTCCATGCATTCCTATCCATAGTATATAGGGTCCTTCGTTACCACCTGTATTCTCTATTCTTGATTTACGCAATACAAGCATAACATTAAGTCTCACCTCCCTCGAGTCCCTCTGAGTCTTTTCCTTGGAAGCACCCTTGCTTCATCCCTCTTCATCCTCGTCCCTCTCTGAACGATTGCTCGTCTGACGTCAGTCTCTTTGTGAGCATCGCCAGAACGTAGTCTGTCTAGTAAGAGACTTTGTTGTATACGCTTCACATAACAATGCGCGCCTCATGGTTACCTTGCTGATTTCATCTCTGTTGGCGTTTGCCCTAAAGTACTTTAGCCTTGTAGGGTAGTACATCGGTAGATCTGGTACAAACATGTACACACCCCTAGGTAGTATATAAGGCCCAAAGCGCCAGCCAGAGAACTTCAGTCAAGTTCTCTTGGTCTTCTCCCATCATTGAGGACTGAGCAAGATAGACACACTTAGCTACTTTCCATTTTCCTACCTAATGATTCCTCCTCTAACGCCATAAGTTTCATCCTCGTCGTTGGTTTGTTTCACTTGGTAGGCAACATACTCTGAGTTTCATCCTAGCAGGGCATAAGTGATTACTTGGATGGTCTTTCCAAATGCAATGACCCAGTCTCCATGGCACTTGATGGCCTTGGACTGCTTGGGCACTCTAATGGAGATCTGGAACAGGTCCCCAAGGTCCTGGGACTGTTTAGTGTTGACATCAGAGGAATAGTGGGCTCCAAGGACTTTGGCAAGGTCAACTGCATATTCCTTGACAATGTTGAGCCACTGGTCAGGGGGGAAGTCTGGATATCCAGGAGAGAGCAGAATCTTTCTGACAACATAGGTGGAATCTGTGGCCCAGTCATCAAGGAGGGTGAGACACTGCTACACTTCTGGCTCAAGCCCTGCTCAAAATACAGCTAAGGTGCCTCTCTAGGGAAAGAGCTCCTCATGGACTGAGCTTCTGTGGCACTTTTTTGACCCCTTATCAGTATCTCCTAATTCTGACTCAAGGGAATGATACCTCCTGGTGTCTCTAGGGATGAATGGGGTGGGGAAGAACTCAACATCAAACTCTGACTGTCCTCTATCCTGCTCAGAAGTGGGCGAAGATGGGTTGGACTGGATAGGGGCTTGTGTGGCTGAAGCCCCTCTGGGCTGATTCTGGTGAGCAGACTGCTGGTCAATGTCATCAAGGACAGAGATGTAGATAGAGAGGGCGGAGATGAGCTCCTCATTCAAGGGCTTAGCCTCTCCAGAAGTGAGGGAGGTCTGGATGTCAAGAATAGCCTCTGCCTTTGAAATTTCTGCTTTCCTGTACTGCTTGATGACTGCAACTGCTGATTTGACTGATTCTGTGGCAAATCCTGCTGGAATGGGATACTCTCTGGCTCCTGCTATTATGTGAAACATATACAATAAGGTCTCTTACTAGACAGACTACGTTCTGGTGATGCTCACGAAGAGACCAACGTCAGACGAGCAATCATTCAGAGGTAGACGAGGATGACAAAGGATAAAGCAAAGATGCTTCCAAGGGATGGACTAGAGGAGGCTTGAGGGATTGAGACTTAACATTACGCTTGTATTGCATAGATCAAGAATGAAGAATACAAAGGGTAACTACAGGTTTATATATGCAGGACCAATGCACACAGACCAAGGGGAAGAGATAAAAGAGGAAGGGGAAAAAATACTATGAAATGCGGTGGAAACTGTTACAATTTTCATTCCCTTTCCTCGAGTTCTCCTTATCTCTTCTTTTCTCGTCATTACACTTGGAGAGGCTACACTACTATGAACTATAGCTTTCTCCTTCTCACTGGTCCTAGTTCCATTTTCTTAGTTCATCTTTGATCTCTCTTATCTCGGACTTATCTTCTCCTCCACCGGTTCTCTCACACCGGTCAGTGTTCCCCGCTTCCATCAGATTCTATGAGCTTCTCTCTTCTTCCTTTCTTAGTCGTTTCCCCTTGGTCTGTACGCGCTGGTCCGCAGTACTTAAACACTTCTATACCACATGTATATCTCATTCTTGATCTATGCAATACAAGCGTAACGTTAAGTCTCACCTCCCTCGAGTCCCCTCTGAGTTTATCCCCTGGAAGCATCTTCGCTTCATCCCTCATCATCCTCGTCTATCTCTGAACGATTGCTCGTCTGACGTCGGTCTCTTCATGAGCATCGCCAGAGCGCAGTCTGTCTAGTAAGAGACCTCGTTGTATATGCTTTGCGTAACAGAAACGGTGTTACGCGAAGCATATACAATAAGTTCTCTTACTAGACAGACTGCGTTCTGGCGATGCTCACGAAGAGACCGACGTCAGATGAGCAATCGTTCAGAGATAGACGAGGATGACGAGGGATGAAGCGAAGATGCTTCCAGGGGATAAACTCAGAGGGGACTCGAGGGAGGTGAGACTTAACGTTACGCTTGTATTGCATAGATCAAGAATGAGATATACATGTGGTATAGAAGTGTTTAAGTACTGCGGACCAGCGCGCACAGACCAAGGGGAAACGACTAAGAAAGGAAGAAGAGAGAAGCTCATAGAATCTGATGGAAACAGGGGACATTGACCGGTGTGAGAGAACCAGTGGAGGAGATGATAAGTCCAATGATAAGGAGAACTAAAGGTAGGATAGGAACACGGAGTTAGGACCAGTGAGAAGAAGGAAGCTATTGTTCGACGTGATGCAGCCTCTCCAATTGTAGCAATAAGAGAAGAAGGAGATAAGGAGTACTCGAGGAAAGGGAATAAAAATTGTAACAAACGGGGGACACACACCAATGTGAGAGAACCAGTGGAGGAGAAGGTAAGTTCGAGATAAGAGAACTAAAGGTGAGATAAGAAAACAGAGTTATAACCTGTGAGAAGAAGGAAGCTATTGTTCAACGTGGTGCGGCCTCTCCAATTGTAGCAATAGGAGAAGAAGGAGATAAGGAGTGTTTGAGGAAAGGGAATAAAAATTGTAACACCTGCTCTATCCAACTGAGAAGGGATGGTTTGGCTGGAGGAGGATGCATTCTGAGACATGAGGAACGATGGAAGCAAGGTGACTAGTTCAAAGAAAATACAGGTAGGCAGTACAGGACCTGGCAATACAGTTAGAGAGCAAAATTAGCGAAATCTAAATACAGAGGCTCCAAACTTGCACACCTGGTGGGACAGGGAGAGAGCTGGCTGGAAAGAGGGCAAAGTGCAGCTTCTGTGGCCCACCAGGCGGAGTTTGGAATAGGAGGTGGCTGGCAAGGCAAGGATGCTCCCAAGTGGTTGACTAGACCAATTAGTCTCATATAAACTAGTTTAAACCCAATTTATGAAAATCCAGCCATGTTTCCTTCTAAATTTTCAATCCCAGATAGTCTGGGTTGAATTTACAGCCTCAGGTCGCCTTATGGTGACACACTCTACGATGTTTCCAATCTGTAGACTGTGGCACATTCTCTCCACCCACTGGCAACAATCTCACAACGTCTGTTATCTGATTTGCGGCCAATGAAGGCAGTCTCTGCATAGAGAATGGTGGCCAAAGGACTCACTCGAGCGACAAGTCAGCTGATTGTTCTGCCAGGAGCGAAGAGTAAGTCATACAGGAATGCAAGACAGCATCGTCGCAAATGGGAGGGTGGAAATTCTTCCGCATGGTCCCGCTCGAACTCAGCCGCACAAGAGCGTACAATCGTTATAATATCTCCTCAAGTGCACGCGAACGTGCAGTGGCGGGTTCAGGAGGAATGGCAGTCCGTCGTGGATAAGATTCGACCAGGATGGGGTCTCGCGATCTCTTACCCCCTCCGTTTCGAGGACCTCCAAGAAGCCGCCGAATATGGACCCGTTGTCATCGTGAACGCAAGCGAATACGCCTGCGACGCTGTCATCGTTCTCCGCCCCCCACCTGGTCATGTATTACCCCTTGCTCACTCGACGATGCAATCCAACTATGTTTACAATTATTAGAACCTACCCGGGACCCAAATGCACATGGAAGGAACAGAGAGTCCTGGGTAAAGCAACATGTTGCGGGATTTGTATCTGGTCATCAATGTCCTCCAAAATGATGCTCAGCTGCCTCTGGGCTCGCGCATCTGGTGCCCAACGTCAAAATCCGCCATTCCGTGCTGCAGGTCCCCATCGAAAAAAGTCGAGAAGAATCTCATGGATGTCTACGTTCTCAGCTCTCATTCGTACGCGCGACCACATTCATTCTCAGAAGGAGGCCCACGACACATCTAGAACAGCGCACATGAGTTCGTTTGGGGCCGTCAGTCTGGCGCAGCCGAGTGCAATTATTAAGCTATGCGAGCTACCAGAAGTGGAACGCGAAACCCAGCAGATGCACAACCAGACCAGCATTTCCCCAGACGACCTGTTGAGCACTAGAAGCATCAGTAAGGGAAGATCGACCTACCGAGTTGGACGGCCACGTCAAGGCTCGGGCCGATCGGATCAGGTGCGTTGTATACAGTCCAGACTCTAGAAAAAGTGGAGACGGCAATCCCCAGGCACGAAACGTGAGCAGGACGGACCAAGCCGTGACTTAGCTTATTCGGACACCGCTCGAACGCACAACCACGCATCTACTACGGACTAGGGACTCGTACTTCAGTTGTTCATTTGGAACACTATGGATCTAGAGACCATGCCAGCACCACAGTGAATGTATATCAAGTTGAATTAGGTGAGTTTGCCCTGTAAAGACCCCGCCCGTCGACTCAAAAAGGTCCAGGTAGCGTTCGAACACATTTCCACTTGCATTCGATACAACAGTATATGTATGCAGAAGGAAATGAACCTACTAAAGAAACGCATTGCAGACGTGTTTTAATGATCTACAGAAAGGCAGTCCCATCAATGGTCAAACTTCTCCAAGTTCGAGCATGCATTCACCGCCCGCCTAGCTCAATCGGATAGAGCGTCAGACTCTTAAGAAACTAGGCGATCTGAAGGCTGCGAGTTCGACCCTCGCGGTGGGCTAATGTTTTTTTTCTTCCTCTTTCCCTTTATTTCGATATTGCTTACTCTGCATGTTTAAATATTATATATGCGACCGGGACCGTGCCAGCACCATGCCACTGGATGTCGTACAAGCAAGGATCTGCGGAAAGAAATGGGCACATTGATTGCCAAAGTTCACCTAACTCAATTGGATGGAGGATCAACTCAAACGATTGAAGGCTGCGAGTTCGACCCTCGCAGTGGGCTAGCAGGAGTCTTTCCCTTGGCTTTCAATATCGCTTACTCTACAAGCTCTCTCTTATGTATCTGCTCGCACATGGTTCCAACTCGCAATACCCTCGTAGGCGTTCTTGTGATCCCCGTTTTGCGGAGGCTCTCCCTTGTCATGGATGTGCTCAGGCTGACCTTATCGCTTACTTTGCTTGCTGGCACATGGTTCCAACTCGCTACCCTAGTGGGTGTCCTTGTGATCCCCGCCAAAATTCCTTCCACCCCTCTTCCCAATGATCCGTCTGCATCGTATCGCATCGAAGGAACCCAAACCACACGACCCATCCCCGTCGCCCAGCTCTGACTTTCCCTTGTCTACTTTTTGACTAGCCACGACCCGGGTACTTGGCGCGATCACCCGTCGTCGTCTTCACCTACTTAAGGAGAGCGTTCATCTCCTCATTCCAATAGCGCCGTACGTGTGCCCAGTTTCAAAGTCCTCATTACCTCCTTGGCACAGGGACCTTTCGGGCAGTCGAACTCATCTCAGCTGGGCGCGCTCGTCACCCCTGGTCATTTAGGCAGCCCATCACTATGGTAGGCGATGTTTCAATCATTCGAAAGGCTTTTTTTTTATCTCTGGTTTGGTGACATGTGCACTAGCCATAATATCCTCTTTCGTAACCCAAGTAGACCCCCTCGTTTGATTTCTTCTTAGAAGCATGGTTGGCCAAGCTTCGAGAGAACCGAATCCAAACCCTACCCGCACGGTAGGTACCATTCCCATCCCTCAATGTACATGAACTATGATGTGTAATGTGCACTTGGTCACGAATCGATAATCAGCTCCTGGTCGACGTTCCCACCATGATAAATCGATAATATGTTGTCCTTGTTGGAGTCGAGGCCGCTACGCACATGCGTTGCGACGTTCCTTCAAGCACTCGAATCACCATACATAACTACACATGATTTCATATCCACCCACCCACCCACCCAACCATCAAACGCCTTTGAACGAGGTCACCCAGATCGACCCCAGGGCTGTGGGCCCTAGGGTGTACAACGCCAGTCCCATCCGTCGGTCAGTCAGTGACTGCATGGCTGACATGTCGGTATCATGCCATCCATCACAGTGACACGCACACATGACACCAACGCGAAACCAGGCAGTGCAGCCCCTTGCCTCGCCAATTCCTACACTCCGCGGTAACCCCCCAACTTTCCCCATGATAACCCTTTTTTTACCCTTAAAATATTAATATTAATAATAATCGCGCATCGAGATCCGTGTCAGTGCGCATGCGGGTACCAATCTCGAGCCGAGATCCAGATGGGGGCCCACGGCCAAGGTTTGAAGTCAAGTACCGAAGCTTTTTGTTTTGTTTTTGGGTTAGGGGGAGGAGCTACAGCCGGAAGTGTCCGGGAGCTTCTGAGAAGGGAACGGTTAGCAGCTAGCCAAGTGCCAAGTGGATGAGACACGACCCGAAACGTATCTTCCACCCAACATGTTGCACATACAACCCCAACTGGGAACAAGACAATCGATATCGATGGTTGTTGAACATTGAACATGGATGGACCCGTAGCGATCCACGCGAAAGGAAAAAGCCAGCTCTGAAAACACCATGCATTGCCCTATGAGGAAAGGTAAAGAAAAAGAAGGCCGGAAAGTAGTACAACAAGAGTGTGTAGACGCCCGCATGAATATTGTATGTATGTACGTGTGTATAGAATGTTGACGACCGTGTAGAAAACCATACCCTATCTCACACAGAACGGTCAGCAGTAAAAAACCCTATGAAAGATGAACAGTATCATGAAATGGGGAGTAAGAAACATCTACGCTGTTAACGTGTGTAGACGAACGGAAAAAAAAGTTGTGTTGTTTTTATCATGTCAATGAACGTCGTAAGGAGGATGAATAGGATGCAAAATAGGATGAGTGAATGAGCGTAACCAAGTCGCGTGGGATGATGCATAATGATGATGTGATGATGATGAGCTGAAAGGAAATAGAAACATACAGGCGAACATGAGGCCAACTTGAAGATGATCGTTGCGTGATTAACCATGGGACCCAGACCTGCGAGGCATCCACATACAGAAACACCGAGAGAAATCAAGGCACGGACGTGGTCTCGTGCAGGCGGAGATGAGTGCGCGATGACGCGGCGCACGTAGGGCAATATGCCCATTACCTTCAAAACCGGAGCCTCTCCGGTTCCCAAACTTCTGGAAAGGGATACCACAACGCAGGTAATGGACAAAGCCTCATCTCCCCACACTCACGTCCACATATCGTGTAATCAAGCCACGCGTCTTGATACCGGTGCGTGCCCGTCCGCTTGCGATACTCGAACCCTACTTTTTGAAGCGACTTGAGACCACGTGCAAAAAAGGTGGCACATTCGTGCCGTACGACACGCCAAGATTCCATGTCGTCTACTTCGTCATATTCTGGGAATTGCATGCAGAGCCGTAGGTCGCGTAGGGAGGAGAGGGGGGAAAGGGCTTCTAGATATTCCTGCTGTGCGCGATGAAAGATGAAAGCAACGTTTCTAGGGTCAGCGTCCTGTCCAATGATCGCCGTAACCAAAAAAAGGACATGGTGGCAAAACCCGAGAGTAAACGGGTGGCAAGTTGGTAATGAGGGAGGACAGGAGGGAGGAAGGGCGGACGTACACAGGAAGACAGAGACTTGCCATCGTGGTAGCCACACCGCTCGATCTCGAGGACTTCCAGTTGAGGACAATTGATAGAAATCAGATGACATATGGCTGGCGTGAGTTTGTCTTCGATAATGATACGCAGATGCTTTAGAGAGCAATTGCTTGCGCCGATATCCGCGAGGACGCTTTCGACTTGGGGTTGAGAGAGCGCAATGGGCCACCGAGGGAGGTCGACGAGAGCCATGATAGCTAGTCGCCGGAGATTCGTCATGTAGCTGAAGATGCCTTCAAGATTGCAGGCATTGGAAATGGCAAAGCTGTCCAAGGAGGCGAGCTTGGCGAGGTTTTCGGGATCGGAGAGGACGTATGGATGGAGCAAACGGAACTCTTGCGATTTTGATTGAGGGAACAGCAGTCGAAAATCGCGAAGCACGGGCATCTTATGCAAGACGTCAAAGAGGGTATGCTGGACCGCAGCCTGAGGACCCATGTGAAATGTGAGATTCAGGTGCGGGTTCGGGATTCGGCCATGAAGGATGAAAGTCGAGAGAACGGGCCAGTCGATGGTGGCGAGACCCGTGAAAGTGGTTACATCACCTGATAGCTCCAAGTGGGTGAGTGTGGAAGCGTGCTGGCGCAAAAAGACGGCAGAGGATCGTATCTCCCTGTATCCCCGGAGGTTTGCCTGTGCTCTGTATTTTCTCCTCCAGTCACGCATAAAATAAGTGATCTCTGCGAACTTTGGGTCGGTTGGACCGTCGCCGATACGGAGCGTCTGCCCCACGGGAGTGAGGTTGACGCGGCGGATTGGAGCAGGGTAGAATTGCATGAGGCTCTGATCGATTGGAGTGTCGATCAGGGTGAATGAGGAGAGAGAGCGACACTGGCCAAGTGCCTCGTAGAGTGTCTGAGGGGGAAGGAAAGGTGTGCTGAGAGTGAGTTTGTTGAGTTTTGGCATCCGGGTGATGGCATGGACGACGAGCTCGATGTGGTGTGGGCAATAAATGCCCTCACGATCCAGAAAGCCATAGCGAATACGACCGGGCTCTGTCCACTCGTCATGCCAGTCGAGACGAAAATGCCTTTGAGTATGTATTGGGATAAGGAAAGGAAATCTGAGAGGAAGATCACGGACCTGATGAACGGCCAGAGAGAGTCGGGGTAGAAAAGGAGGCCATGCTCTCTGTCTGCCTTGGATCTCTGTGGCCATCGGACGTCTGCGAAGAGAAATGGGAGACAAGCCTGGCGAACGTGTCGCGAGGTGGTTGAGAGGTTGAGGAGGTCGGGTGAGAGGGAGTCCCTGCCAGATGGGAGGAGCTGGCTGATGACGAGGGGGAAAATGTCAGCGATTAGGATTAGAGACATGAACGAACGAAAGGACGGTTAGGTAGAGGGTACAGCTGGCATTTGGGAGGGTCGTAAATAATATGTCGCGGTGCAGGTTCGCTTAGAGAAGCTCTAGACCTTGTCTAGAACGTTTACGGAATCATAAAGTTTCAGCGTGTTCAAACTACACTATTCATATTCATACACCATTCACTGACACGCATATTTCTCCGTCCACTCCCGACTCACTCGCTGCGCATCCTTCTCGTTCTCTTTGTAGTGCTTCGCTACATCCGTCGCCAATGGATCATCCGGGTTTGGTGCACTCAGCAGCGCTTGTATCGACAGCAGCACGGTCCGGATTTGCAATGCCGGTGACCATTTATCTGTCCCAACACGCGTCACGATCCGTTTTATCCGCGGTGCAAACACACGCGCTGCACCCACCTTTCAGGATGTCAAGACAAATGCGCCCCAGTTTATCTATAGCATGCCAATCACCAAAGAGTCAAAGCCGCCAGTCGGGCATTATGTGAGCATACGGAAAATAACAACGCCACAGCACCTGGCACATGCACCTCATGCCAAAAACCAACTCACCAATATTCGGATGGTATATCTTGGTCAGGAACCGTACTTTGGGCGGGCTCATGGGATATTCTTCGGGAAGGAACAACTCTAGATGAAATACTCCTTCTATTCAACCATCAGACCGACATTGCTTGTGCGCGCGAGTGAACCCTCGACTCACGTTGAAACGGACTCCCATCAGGCCCTTGGATGGTCACATCAAAGTATCGCAGGTTGTCCTCGTGCGGTGCAGCCGTAATCCCTGGAGCGGGGTCTGCAACAAGGCGCTCAGTTTCCTGCCCATGTGCATGCACAACGTCAGCGGTGCGGGTGACACGACGTCGACATGCCCACGATAATTACCTTAATGATTCGCTGGATCAACCGCCCGTGGACATCAGCTCGCTGTAATATTACATTGACCGTAATTCATACCTTTGGCAAAGACATATTTAGGGCGTAAACGAGCGTCGCGTGCGGCAGATGCTACAGCGATGGTCAAGCAGAGCGAGCAAGGTCAACTGCCGCGATCATCTCTCGGACACTTCCGAATCCCGATATTCAATATTTCCACGCTAACCGGAGCTTGAAAACCTAACCCTAGCGCGGGCCGTCAAGCCAGACCACGGATTACTGAAAACATACGATTCAATTGGTACGTGTTCGAAACCTAACGTTAGCGCAGGCCGCACCAATTAATTCCTAGAAATTGTTGCGTCGGACAACCAAACTGGTCTCAGACAACTATGTCTAACAATGATGTCGGCGTGAGTCAACGTCCAGTCTACACTATGAACACCCTAACGGTTTGCAGGACAATGATGGTTGGGTCAAGCTTGTCAGCTCAGATGGTTACTCCTTTCTCATCAAGCGTGACGTTGCCACGATGAGCGGGACGCTCAAGAATATGCTTAATTTTGACAGTTAGGTGACTTTCTCTTCCATAACTAATACCCTTTCTTATGCGAATTCTTGCATTCTATTCTGCCACATCACTACGGCGGTCCCATCTCATAGGTAGCTTCAAAGAAGCCTTGGCCAATATTTGTCCAATCAGCGAACGGTAAGCTATTATCGCTCACTGGCGTGATTTCCATCGTCCACTTACATGGTGACAATCATGTTGCGTTTCCTTCTCGGCACATTGTGGATCCATCAATATTTCCCAGCGCGCCCATCGTCGAAAAAGTCTGTGAATACATGTCCTTCAAGGCCCATTACGAAGGCGCAGGCTCAAAAGAAGATATTCCCATCAATGAACTTACAGAGCGCATTCCACCCGAAATTGCGCTTGAATTGTATGTCCTTTTCCGAGCGAACGTGCCTCAAACGGACCAACGTTGATCGTTCTCTTCTCGCCCTACTTTTTCGCAACCCCAATTCTAATTTCCATTTCTTTCGATGTCGCTTCCACGCGTGTCGTTCCAGACTCTTGGCTGCGGATTACCTAGAAGGTAAATCGCCCCTGTTGCCTTGATCGCATTTCAAATGCAGACGTGCTGATGAAATTGGTTTCGGTCTGCTGTCCCGTTGCCTTTTTGTACTAGTCTGAGGCTCTGAGTGGTCGCGTTGGCATGAGTGGCGCGCCTCAGTTCCGGACAGCATTGGGTGGTGTAGGCACTACGCCTCACGATTTTGGTGCCTTTCGCGGTAATATTAGTATTTGTTTTTCTGGACGATTGGCGTGAGGCGGCGCAAAGTACGAGCTTTCCTTGTTTCTCTATTGCTCTGCCGAAAATACATCCTGACCATCTGGATGGCGCGTGGGGATGCTTGTGCGCGAAGTACTTTCTCTCATGTATCCAGCTTTGGAAGCAAATCTCTAGCCCACCCCGAATCTATTTTCTGCTCCTGCAACTTGCCAACAAAACAAATGAACCATCAAATCAGCATGCACGTCTGATCACACCGAATCTGAAACCATCATCAAGAAGAACTCATCGCCAACACGATGGCATTATCAGTCCTATCACTATCCAATGCTCTCTATCAGGACCCTTTTGATGGAAAGCAGATGGGCGCATGCCAGTGCACCTGGGCCAAGACTTTTCAAACCTTGTCAGGCGGCGCACGTTCCTGAGCGCTGCTACAATGTCACTTGACAGTGGTCACTGTACGTGTTTCGCGACCAAAGTTGCAGCGTATTTCATGATGTAGGTTTACGCCAAGGCGTTGTTGACATCGGGGCTGCGATATTTCGACAAGGAACGCAGTCCGACCAAGCAGGTTCGGCTGCGTGCCGCATCTGCCAATCCACGAGTCGGTTAGTTGATTTGCGGGCGCTGTGCTCTATTCTATACCAGGACAAACCACGGCGTGCGTGTGAGCTCCTCGGTACTTGGCCCTGCGTCGGAAGGCAATGGGCGCCGTGCATTGTGTACATTTTCCCTTTAAGTTAGACCGGAGCGGGTCATTGATGACTGGATCCAAGA
>JBBPLM010000258.1:12959-23396 GCA_038089795.1 Pulchroboletus neoregius | reverse complement strand
AAGGAAAGGAAATTGTAACACCCAAGGCCGAATGCCAGACCGTAGAGGGATGGGGGACCGTATATCCTCGTCCTCTTACTGCATCCTTATGATGGGGGAAGGCAGAAGAGAACTTGAATGTTCTCCTCTGTTGGCTCTTTGGCCTTAAATACTACATAGGGGTTTACATGTATGTACTACCGATCTACAATAATACTATAGGTAAGGAGAAACATAGGGGGCGGATATGAGGATCGCGAGGCCAAGGTGAGGCCAAGCAGAGATGAAAGTTGGAAGCCCTTATCATAAGATAGGGGGTGGAGAGGATCTAAGATATAATAAAGATGTATGATGAAATGAAAGAAGAAGGGCATAGCCTCTGCCATGAGGTACGATAAGGAAAGGGGAGGCGTGAATGGCAAAGGGGGAGATCTGGGGAATATCCCAAGATCGCGAAAGGGGCTGTCATGTGACTGGTCAGTCACTCCGATCACATGACTAGGAAAAGGGGGAAGATCACGTGACTTCCATGTGACCTGAATCATAAGGTAGGAAAGGTAAGTTCATAAAGTTTAGAGTAAAAGAAAAAGGAAAAGAAATAGGAGAAAATGTCACGTGAGACATTAATCCGTAACACAAGGAGTGTGGGTTGCCGTGTGTGGGGAACTAAGCAAGTGTAGGATGAAACGAAAGAGAAAGAGCGTAGCTCTGAGTGAAGGAGGCTATGCATAGAGGATGTGGCGTAGAGGAAAGAGAAGAATGTGCTACGTTCCCTCGCTTGGCCAAAGACAATGCTCTATTACTCCACTCGTGCCTTACTGTGTAATAAAGCTGCACTCTATGCTTTTAATCATACTTTTCAGCCCTTTTATCATACTTTTATTCCTTTTGCTATCCTTTTACCTTATCTTATTACCATGCTATTTTACCATTCCAACAATGAAAGCAATCAAATGTATTAAAAAGTGTACTATAGTTGCAAAAACGAACGCGAACACACATCGCGGTCGCATTCATTTTTGCAGGTGACCGCTAGGGCGTCGTCATGTGGTTGTTGTTGGGGGTGATGGACATGAACGTGAACGCGAACAAAGGTGAACACGAACATTTTCTCTTGTGTTCGTGTTCGTTCGCGTTCATGCGTGGTTGGGAGGGCATGGTGGGGTGGTTTGTTGTTGTTGTTGTTGTTGTTGTTAGTGGTAGTGGTCGTGGTGGTAGTGATAGCAGTCACGGTCGTGGTGGCAACACGACGCTTGCATTTGTGGTTGTGGTTGTAGTTGTGGTCGTGGTACGGTACCGCGTGCGTTGTTGGTCATGGTTGTAGCGGTAGTGGTCACAATCGTGGTGGCAACGCGACACAACATTGCGATTGGTGGTCACGCGCGTGGTTGTTGTTGTTGTCGTGATGCGTCGTTGGTGGTAGTGGTGACTGGTTGTGGTTGTAGCGGTAGTGGTAGCAGTCGCGGTCATGGTGGCAACGCGACACAATGCAAATGGGGTAGGTGGTGGTCGCGGTGGTTGTGGTTGTGGTTGTGGTACAGTATCGCGTACGTTGTCGGTGGTAGTCGTGCCAGTGGTCGTGATGGTAGTGGTAGTGGTCACGGTCGTTTTTTGGTCGCGGTCATGGTCCATTCGTAGTGGTCGTAGTATGGGTACATTTACCGCGTCCGTCGTTGTCGTCGTAACACGTCACTGGTGGTAGTGATGAACAAGCTGGGATGGATGGTGAGTGTGGTGAACAGGTCAATTTAATGGGGATAGTGGTGTGGTGTTGAAAGGCACAGCGTGGACTTGAATAGACTTGTGAAAAAATTTTCAATCTATTGGCTTAGCATGTTGTGATATAATTGTTTACCCGCTAAATACTCAAGGTCTTGTTGTCTAACGGGTAATGTGCTAGTTACCATTTTTAGTAATCGCGAGTTCGATTCCTGGCAATGGCACTTTATATTCACTCACAGAAAGTGACTTCCCTTTCCATGCTTTCTGTGCTTTTTTTGTTTTTCTGCGAGTAGCAAGGTAATGAAAGTACAAAAAGCACAGAAAAGTGACATGTAAATTTACTAATGATACAGTCAAGGGTCGAAAAGGGTAAAAAGCATGACTAAGGATGGTTAACTGCAGTGTCAAATTCCTGATGTAAACTTAGCTTCCGAAAGAAGCGGCCCGGGTGCCGCATGCGATCACGACCTGCCACTGGTGCTAGTAAGCTCTCCCCACCCAGAATTAGTATTGCGAGAGATCCGAGTCACTGGACGAACGTGCAAGTATGTCCTCGTAATATACACAGATTGCCTTGGTCTCAGCACACAGGAGAGCGGAGAGTTAGTCTAATCTGCCCCATCGGATGGTTTTGATGGTTTTGAACGCCGTGATGCGCAATGTTCACATTTGTACCACTGCTACTCGTACACGACAAAATTTCACAACAGGACCGGTGGCCATGCTATGCCATTTACTATGTACAGCGATTGATCAGGAGGTCGCCGTGAGACAGCCTTCTTTCTCAGAAAAATTTACAGCCGATACTGCAACAAGTTTGTGTGATAGAGGTGATCCTTGTTGGCGAGAGAGTACAGCTTGTCAAGTGCCGCAGTCACCTCTGGCTTCGCAACAGTCTCCCAGTGTGCCTGTGACGATGATGTGTCAACTCTCTTATTGTCTAATCGGAGTACCCGCGTCGCATTTCGTCGACTTACCTCTACTGTCTGCCATCCGCCGATGAGAATATACTTGTTCTCGTCCTCGCGCGTTTGTCCAAACACAAGTATCTTCCCGCTAGATTCTGAAATCTTGGACAATATATCGACCACGGTCGCACGATTCTCAGGGGCCTTCAATGTCAATATGAGTACCTCCGTGACAGGCTTCTCGAGTGCGATCGTCGGAGCTGAGAACTGGACATGGTACATCTCTGGTGCGCGGGTGCCACTGAGGCACGGCGTGAGTGCCTCGAGGAGGGCTGAGTAAGAGGGCGCATCCATGATTGCCTTGTGTGCTTCATAGCTGTCCCAATCTACATGTACAGATAATGGCCGTGAAGCATTCAGAGGCAGGCTGAGGATGTGACGTACTGAGGAAGACATAACCCGTGCTTGGGTTTTCGATCTGTTTCCCGTAATAAGCTGGGCTAGTATGTGATGCACTTCAGCAGGCATTCCCTCGTTGTATGAATTCTTCAGTCTGACTCACGCGTGTACTCCATTTGCTTTCAAGACAATATTGAATGCAGGGATGCCAAGCCCTGGACTCTTACGAAATGCATCACTTGTTTCAAAAATGAGGACTTCGGTGGTGAGTGCCATGATGTCGAATCGATGGAGGAACGTGACGACCGATCGATATGTGATTCCGCGATGGAACTGCGCAGTTTTATGTCAGGGCCGCTTGAGACTGTTTCGCACGAGACCTATTTCGAGAGTTAACTGCCGCTGCCCTGCGATTGGGCCGAATCCAGGCACTATGAGTCAGATCAATCCATCTCGCCCGCCAAGAACGGTGCATGCGCATACCTGTCCCACAGAGGCGCGATACCTATTCTCATCGCTCTGCGTTGGCCAAAATACAAATAGGTTCTTGATGATAACTCCAATCTCGAATAAGATCTCGACCACACCCGCAGGATTCTCTGTGGTGCCTTCAAGATCAAAATAGTAATCTCGATTCTCACTGACGGGATAATCCAATGGGATGGTTAGGCTGAGGATATGACATGGTCTAGTTTGAATGGTCTAAGGGCTTCAAGAAGTTCCTTGCAAAAGGAGGCATCCATGACGGTCTTGTACTGTTCGTAGCTGTCCCAATCTGCAGGGCACATCAATTAATGTCACGACCTGCTTGGGACGTCACGCACTAGCGAAGACGAAGCCGACACTGGGATCTTCGGCCCTATGCCCGTACCAAATTGGCCGATTCAAGACGGTTACTGATCCAGAACGGACGATACTCGTTGATGAACATCACTCACACGCTCACGCCCTTCGATCTTGCCTGGTCAAAAGCGGTTAAGGGGCCCTCTGGGTTTGCGCGTCGGACTGCAGCCTAGCAACGACTCGGGTCACATCGCATCTGGTAAGGGAAGAGAGTGTCAGCGCAAGTCCCGCGCACCGACAAGGACAAGTCGGCCGCCAGCTACTGTAGTTGGTTCATTACCGTGGTACCCACCTTTTCCTCGCGAGAAACGTAACCCAGAATCCAAACCGCTTGAACTGAAGTCTGATAGCCTCTGGGGATGTAATTGGCATTTGCAGCAATAGGAAATTAGAAGGATCTACGGCGCTAGTACTACTACAGCTGATGCACCGAATCCAGCGAACCCGAATGCCAGCAGCGGTGGTACGCATAATGGATATGCATTTCCGACTGCGTTGCAACTTGTACGCCATGGACAGAAGGGGACAATGCGGCCGCAGGTGACGTATCTTGAGTCTACAAGCGCCGCGATCAAATCACGTGCGGAAGCTCCAAGGCCAAACCTGTAACGGGGATATCTTCGCCTCACCGCCCATAAAGTAACGTCCAACGTGTGATATGTGTCATAAGGCTGTCCAGAGGCCACGACCAAGATGACGTTTCCAATGACCGAAGTCATCATATTCGACACCAGTGACTCGTTCCGCGCCAATCCAGAGCTTCTGGTACCCGCTTTTGAACGATTGAAAGTGGAGGGTGTGAAAGCATAAGCGATACTCATCAGCGTGAGTCGTCCAAGGAAACCCAACAACACAGATAGGCCATTGTATTCCGGGTTAGAGGCCGAGAATCCTAATGTCGGCTTCATCCTTATCAGTAGGTCCTTAGCATGGTGTTGTCCGTTTCCGTGGTATTTGACCGACGTACACTGTAGATTGGGATGGTTATGAGCACCACATGGCAATCGCGGAAGCCCCATTTTATGCGGAACTCACAAAGAATCTTGGGCGAGCCTGCTAGGGCCGGCCCAAGGCGTACCACGCGCGCTTTTCTACTCCAGCCGTTGCCTTGGATAAACCCGTAACCGAGGTTCTTCTTTTGGCCCTGAAAGCTCCAGAGAACCGTGCAGCCCTGGTGGATATGTTGTCCAAGTTTTCAGAAGCGATGGAAAGGATGCTCGTGTTCGGGCAAACACGTGAGGACGAGAACAAGCACATCCTTATTTGTGGGTGGTCTGCTGTGGAGGTATGTGAAGACGCTAATTTAGGCGTGCGAGACGGATTGATGTAATCTATCACAGGCTCACCGAGAGATCGTTGCGAAGCCAGAAGCTGCTACAGCGCTCGAGATGTTGTTCTCGCTCGCTGATAAGGATAACCCCTACCATGCCAAGCTGAAGAGATTCAATTAGCCGTGAATTGCTGAGTCCAGTGAAAGGGCAGGGGTGACAATCTATTGCATGTGGTGGCAGACCGGACCCCTATTCCCTGAATGGAATAAAATAATGTACAGCAACGTGTAAAGCGCACCACGACTCGCTTAAATGCAGTGCATTTGCGATGATCTGGAGATCGTAAGGGTTCGGTCTTCCGCTTGACGGCGCGAAAAGCTATAATAACGACATTAGCCTGCACAAACGTAGTACGTCCAGCGTCGGCAAACTGTAGGTTGTCGTGCACATCAGATGTGTCGCAGGACTGACAAGGGCTAATACCATGGCACGGTCGGAGTCGTGTTTGTTATCTTTCAATTACACAGTTGAACGCCGTGGTGGCAGTGCCAGCAACTCGCTGCCAACTTGTGCGACTCGGAGCGAACGAGCAAAGGATCGATGGGTTAGTTTTTAATTCATTTAGCCTAGGGTCATTAGGACCTTTTTGGAGATTCTGCAATCCTCTCAAGGTTCTGATCCTGTACATAGTAACATGCATTCCGTCCAGTGGTTCAAGTTGAACAGTTTGTGTCTCGAATGGTTACCGACAATATTGATGTACTGCGAGGTCGTTTGAAGGAACACATCCGGCGGTAAGGAATTGTTTCAGGACAGACATACTGGTTAAGTGCTACGTGGTAACAGTGACAAAGGGGCTACTTGCATCACGGTTGCGCGTTGGACTGTCCTCGCGATCTTTTAAGCTTTCTGCAGTCTTAACTTTCTTCCGTCTTTCCAACAGCGCTCTCCTCACCGCCACCTCCCTGATAGATAGCCCGCTCTCCACCGACTGCACGGATGATGCGGTGGACGGTGCACGCAGAGGTGGTTTAGGTCGCTTCCGTCTAGTAGCGACGCCTTTCTTGCGACTGAGCATGCTCGAGGTCGTGGACGACGACTGCAAGGGTGCCGCCATCGTGCTGTGTTCGGATTGAATCGTACTATCCCTCGACATGCTGTACATGGGACTCGTCGTCACTTCCCCGTAACTTGCTGTATTCGCAGTCCTTCCAGACCGCATTGTGCTGGCATCTGAACCGATCATGTCACTCTCGGAATGCATCGTTGTGCGTGTGCGCACGCTCGCGGAACCTGATTGAAGGCTTGATTCCAACGTAAGCTGCGACGGCGTGATCGAAAGCAGAGCAGGACTGAAACTGGTTATCGGCCTAGGGAGAGGCAAAAATGTACGTCCCAGGTCCAGTTGGGATTCCCGGGTCGCGCCTAACGCCGACCAACTGGACGGAATCGAGTCCACATACCCGTACTTGCGCAAGTTGGCGCGCGCGGCCGCGGAGTCTGTCGAGTACACGCTACCAGTGTCGGTCTTGAGCGAATTTGGATGTCGGTGATGTGTGCTTGCACCGAGGTCACGGTTGAGATGAGACACCCTTGGAGGGAGGATATCGACTTGGCCTAGAGTGTGCTTGCCGCCATGAGGTACTCCCAATTCGTTAGTCCTTGTTGAGGAGGTACGGGGGTTTGAATAGGTCATATTGTGGGGTGTTTCTTGGATAGAGACAGAATTGTCTGGCAGTGTCAGTTCAGACTTAGTTTCCGTTTCTTGGGATCGAGCAGTGCGGGTATCTGTGAAAGCGGAACCAGTGGTAGACCGTGTTGGGGAGACAGGAGAACGTCGAGATGCAACCCGTTGAGGTGCAGGGGTGAACCTAGAACCGTTCCCGGCATTCGCTGCATGAAGTTCAGGATCTGAGGGTCGATTTCTCGTCATGACATCTACGGCCTGCCAAAAGGATGACTTGAGGGTGTTCGTCCAACCAAGAGGGTCAGATGGAGGGTTCGCAAGACTCTTTTTGTTGTCTTCCTGATCGGTGGTGACTGGTGTCTGCCGCATTGTACCACTTGGACTTCCATCCAGCAATGGATACCAATACCCGCCGTAACTTGGGTTTTTGTATGTCTGGACAGTCGTTTCGGGAGTCCGCCGCCGTGTGCGTCGGAGAGCTGCGACGGTGTCGATTCTCCTACCCCACGAGAGTGTCGCAGGGCCAGGTGGCTCTAAAAGGGCATCGCCTTCCTCAACAGATCGGTCCCCTTGATCAACATGGGTTTCCTGCACTACGCTCTCCCCGACCGGAGCTGGCGCCCTAGCATTGTTCTGTATGCGTGACATGGTCATCCCACCTTCGTCCCCGCTGGTGATGTCTCCCGGCACTCTGTTCGCAACACGGAGTCTCCCAAGCGTATGTGTGCTCTCCTGCACTGATAGCCCTGTCTGGAAGCGCTCCGTTCCCG
Organism: Pulchroboletus neoregius; assembly: GCA_038089795.1. Classification (NCBI taxonomy): domain Eukaryota; kingdom Fungi; phylum Basidiomycota; class Agaricomycetes; order Boletales; family Boletaceae; genus Pulchroboletus; species Pulchroboletus neoregius. The sequence goes on along the minus strand of JBBPLM010000258.1, from coordinate 15,817 downwards.
GACGTGCATGGAAGTTGGTTGCCTCTGACGAAAGCACGTTCCGATAGGGGTTTGGCTCAGAACTCAAGTTCTGGGAACGTGGTTCATTCCCACGACCCAAAGATGGAAACCGCCCAGCGTCTAGCATTGTACGAGAGAAACCGTTCTGCAACGTGCCGCCTTCCAAAGTCGGAATGGTATGTGGGACAGCCAGGAGATTCGACGAGCTCCTGCGGACAATGGATGCAGGAAGGTAGTAGGGTCGTGTCTGCGCCTCCACGTGCGCCTGTGCTCCCTTTTCGATTTCGTTCGCGTTATCGGTGAAGGGGCTGTCAGCGTCGGAGATAGAGTCGCGGTGATTCCACGGATCGTCGAGTTCAAGATCGTGTTTGCGAGCGCGCGATCGTATCCACCACGCTATGAATGCAGCGACACATCCGATAAACGATATCGAGGCGAGGACTATGGCTAGATAGAATGGTGCGCCGACACCGTGGTCTTTCGGATCAGAAGCTGCTGTAGGACTCGGGGTTGGATAGTTGACAGTCGGTATGGACGGTAGATTTGTGTCCGTATCCGTTGTCGTAGATGAAGGGTCATAGCTGGATGACGCTAAGGGAGAAGAGATGGGCGTGGATGTGGACGTATAGGACGATGTACCAGTCAAGGAAGCAGAGGTCGCTTCGAGATTTGGGATGGATGTAGGTTCGTTCGGTAGAGAATGTGTACCTGGTGTCAATGAACCTGTGATGCTCTCAGTCAACGTCTAGATGTATCGATCAGTCCAGATATCATACACCGAACAAATGCAACTTACGGGCGTGACTCCAAGAGATTGGGACGGAATTCCCCCATCAAAACCTAAAAGTGAAACTTGTCCGTCCGACCCAAAGACGAGCGTAAGCCCTCTGTCGTGATGTTTGATTGAAGTAGCATGAAGAGACCGCGACGAACTGAATGGCATTATCCAAGGGAAGTACTTCAGATCATCGATGCGCACCAGGCGCAAAGGAGAGGATAGAATACTACCAGAGTTTCAAAGAGTGGTGAATCTGAAAAGAATGTTTAACGACGCACTAGACGCTCCACAAGTGCACCGGGATGAACTAAAAGGCATCTGGGTACTTGACATCCCTTCCATTGCGAGTCAGTCCACGGCAATAGCTGAATGAGGTCAGTCCGGCCTGTTCATAAGTAAGTCCGAAGTCAATATCGATATTGTCATGGTCAAGATTAAAACCAGCTCACCCTCTCTAGTGATCGGTAGAACAGCTAACCGGGCACGAAGTGCAAAAGACCGCAACGATTCGGGGGATGAGAGGGAACTCCGAGACGTCCATTGGCCATGTTCTAATCCATGAAACTGCGTCAGCGACTCAGAAATTAAATTTTCTGAAAGTTTCACTGTACCAGTTCTTGTACATGTTCTACAATCCTATTAGTCGGGCTGGCACGTGACATGTATTAAAACACGCAGCTGTACTTACAAGCTATTACGATACTTAGGCCTAAAGTTCGAGTCACTAGCATCTTCAACGAGTTTAAATGTCTGGGATGGATCACGAAGGCGACCTCGAAAGGTAAAGTGAGCGTTAAGACTCCTGTTGAGAATATTTCTATTAACTCAAACATGTTTTAGGGCAATCGCTCTGAGCTTCATGGAGGCGCACACGAGTTCACTTAGTACCGGCGGTACTGAACACCAAGAGGATACTTCAGACGGCGAAGACCAACAGTTTCAGAAAGATCTCCAGCGCGCTATCGAAGCCTCCAAGGTTGAGCCTCAGGCACCCCATGCCATCGTTCCTACGCCCAGGACCCAAACTACGCTGGCTAGCACCCCGATGTCGTCGGGGTCAACAACGTTTTTATCTCAGCGTGCGCAACTAGAGAAAGAAAGGTTAGCGAGACTCAAACGCTGCCGTGGCGAATTTGATGATCACGAAAATGCCCGGTGCCAATCACATCAGCCACCTGTTAAGCGGCCGCATCTCTCGTCTGTTGAACCAACTGATCGCAGAACAACCCAACTCCAGTCTACACCCTCCATCTCGAGTACCTCGTCAATTTCGAGCATACACAGAAGGTCCGACTCAAAGACCACTGGGGTACTGACAGTTCCTGTCATCGACCAACTCTTCTGGGATGGCGAACTCAGACCGACTGCAAATAAACATTCACACCCAAGAGAAGATGGCAAACCAACTTTCAGATTATCTGAAGTGTTAGGTCCCGTGCGTGCTCAATGACATACATTGTCTCCAGCGCGATAATAACCACTTCGCGTTAAGAAAGCTAATATTTCGTTTGCCATAATGTCCTCCTACTCGACATCTGTCTCCTGGATCTATGAGTTTTTTGATCCGCGCACACCCGTCATTCTTGTTAGTCAGCCTGATTCATCCGGACGCGCTGCTATCAAGAACGTTCTTCCTAATTGGATAATGACCGTCCCATTCCTAAGATATGGACGAGGTTGTCAACATATGAAAGTGTGTGCTGCGACTGTTCTGACTCTATGTGCTCAGTGGATTTACATGATTTCCCCCAGTTCATGCTGGTAGGCCTTCCGCTTCCATATGATGAGGCACTTGCGAATGCCACTTTCGTAAGATCTTCTACAAAACCGGTCGTCTCCGGGCAGTCATATCCACTGCAAATCTGATAGACTATGATTGGCGTGATATCGAAAATGTCGGTTCCTCCACTTTCTGAGATTCATACTCTGTGTTGATATGATTCTACAGGCTGTTTGGGTGCAAGATGTTCCCCTACGTTCGATACCTATACCCCATGAACGGAAAGTTGCGGATGACTTCCCGTCCATCATGCAAAAGATCTTGCATGCAGTCAATGTGCATCCAGCACTGGCAAACATG
>JBBPLM010000257.1:5906-19765 GCA_038089795.1 Pulchroboletus neoregius | reverse complement strand
TGCATTGTCGTAAAAAGAGGAATCGAGACCGGTGACACTCACTGATCATGCGTCGACCGGTATTTTCGGTACAAGTAGGACAGACATACACCTCTACAAGGGTGCAAGGTGATGAGCAAAAAAAAAAAAATCAGGGCGATAAAAGACGACATACCAAGATCTTCGGCCTGCTCTACACTGAGCTTCACACACCGGAAATGATACCTGGATTGTACAGGGATTGTACACGTGAGATTGGAGGGTGGCGAGCGAGGGTACGCACCACTCGCTACACTCTGAGCAGCAAACCATGGGAGAGCCATCGTCGGGCTGATTGCAGAGACAATAGGTGTCGGTTTGGGTGTGCCTTGCCGTTGCATCGTTTGTTGGCTTGGCTTGTGGCTTTGATCTGCTGCGGGGTGTACGGGCCTTGTTCTCCTTCTCGATGTCACTCACTAAGTCATCTTTCTTTGTCGATTTTTCTTTTGTGCGGGTCTGGAGATCCTTGGACGTCGATTTCGTTCGTGAGCGGGCGGGCATGACGAAGTGAGTCAAAAGGACAGAAAAATTTAAACTCCGAACTTTTCGTTGTGGCGCACATGCCAAGTTGAAGTTGCCGGCGAGTTTCAAGGACCTTGAACTTGATCGCGCCCTATGCGGACGGTGACACAAACGAGCTCGACGTTGCCGACAATCCTCGGCGACCGTTGACTCACGACGAGCGCGATGTCCCCCTTGCGCGTCTGTCACGTGTCATATGCGAGGCCGCATGGTTTGATGGTAATCAAACCCGCATTTGAATTAGTTTGGGAGAAAGCCAATCGAGGGCGCCGTACCAAATGCGGTGAGCAGGGCTCTACTAACGAATGCGCCACTCGGGATCAGGGAAAAGTTGATGAATAACCGGGTGTGGGGATGGCACGGGGCCGGAGGGAACAGAAGCGGGCAAGGATACACATCATCGATATCGTCGCTGCAAGGCGTTGCCAAAGTTGCCATGCGTTGCGTCATTCCCATCCGGTGACCGAGGCGCGAGCTGTTCTGACACATTGCCATTGACTCCGAGACGTCATATAGGGTCTCCACATTCTCTACCTCCCACGATAACTTTGGTGATGTCCTTTGCCCGGGCGTCTTTTCACTGCACACGTTGTTTCCGTGAGTGATATCCGTTTTCCACCCGTGCTATTCCTGCATCCCGCCGGGTGTTTCCCCCCCCCCCCCTTCCCTTCTTTTTCTCAGTCATCCCCGCCCTCCTCCTGCCGGCAACCTTGCCGCACTGGTCCACCGTCTGCCCGCTGATCCTTTACGTTCACGACTCCTGGGAACCAGTGCAGGATCGACCATCAAGGCATCATCCGGTCAGTTTCATTCATTTCCCTTGAGAATTTCCGTTCCCTTTCTTTAGCCGCTCCACACGTCTACCCTCCCGCTGGCTTTGTTGTGTTCTTCCTCTTCTGTCCGACATGTGCCTTTGACGACAGCCTACTGACCTCTTTCGCTTTCTCGTGCTCTGCTCTATATCTCCCCAGGCCGGTGTCATTCTTATCGCCCACGTTCCCACTCCCATCCACTTTCGCCCCATTCCTCGTCCTCTCTTACTACATTCCTGAGTCTTGCACTGATCGTGGCGCTACATGCAGTCCATGCATGGCCGTCCTCGCTCTATCTAGCTCCTCTAAACCCCAGCACCGTAGCAATCTCAAATCGTTTCCAATCCCGTTTGCGCTCTCTTCGCGCGATGCGGAGCCGTCCATCTCTTCTTCTCACCCGTCAGCATACCATGACGCGCCCGAGTCCTCGCAGACAACATTCAAGCAACGCATTCGATCTTCCTTCGAACACGGTCTCAAGACTGCAACTCGGTCAAAGGCCAAGGTCACCTCCCCTGATGATGACTTTGATACCATCTCCACCAAACGAAGGGTCAAAGATAAGCCGTCGTCTGACGATATCAGCACAAAGGACCACGACAATGAAAAGGGCAAGTCGGGCATGTTCGAGCGGCTCGAATTCAAAGTAGGACTTCGACGGGCTGGTCGTAACTCTGTCACACCCTCTTCAACTCCGACCGTATCTTCCGCTAACCAGAGTAGGGTCAGTACAGAGCATGTAAACAATGCGGAGAGGCATGGTCAGCCTCGCGTGGCAGGTTGGACGAGCTTCATCACCCCTTCCCTGCGACAGGCCTCAGTGTCTTCGCCTGCAGTTCATCTTTCTTCGCATCCCGTACCTTCTCCCAATTCTCACCCGGTCATAGTTGTTAACTCAACATCAAATCCTGCGACTGGTTCTACTGCCCGCGACCGCAGCCGTCGAGCAAGTATGCAACCTACAATGAGGGAAATCAGTGCACCACAACCTCTAGCCCCTCGTCGAGAACATAGAATCGGTTTAGGCGCTCCAGAACGCAATGGGACAGCGTCTCCGCGAGCTGGTAAATCTCGACCCTCTCCCATATTCACACCATCTTCGCCCAGTGCTCGGTCTTCCATCGACACTCCCCGAAAAAGTAGTGATTTGCCAAGTCCGCCTGATTCTCCCAGTCCACAACCGGGTGGGAGAGGGCGCTTGGGGACGGTGGCCAAAAGGCCAGGAGCCACAAGTGCAACACATCTTCCTTCCAACAGCCCGCCATCGCCTCCTACACCAAGCCGTGCGGCGAGCCCTGGTCAGGCTCGGACACCAGCGAGGCGAGTCACTCCGACTTCTTATCATGGCCTTGTTTCTCCCTCGGCTACGCATCTACCTTCAAGTCCCCCAGCACCTCCCACAGCAAATAAACGACTGTCGGTCAACACTCCTCGACAATCTATAGATAACTCCCATAGATCGTCGACCGAGAGTCCTCATAGATCATCGACGGACACACCCAGACGGAGTTCGATGGATCCACAACGGCGCTTGACAGTGTCACCCCCTCCCCGACCGACCTCCCCATCTTCTACCGCACGATCTCGTGCTACTTCCCCAGCACAAAGACCTCCAGGATATGTTCACAATCGCAATTTCAATATATCTACAGCCTCACTCAGCTCTCCCTCAACTCCCGAACAACGTGAACTAATTCGTACCGCGACCACGTTGTTATGCAAGGAATTACGTAAGCCACCACCGCACTTGTCACGCAGCGAACGTGCGAGAGAGTGGGCCGAGGTAGAGGTCCGATTGCAACCATTGGTACGACTGGAGCGCATCTGGGGAAAGAGCGGAGCTCTACCAGGCGCAAGCTCGAGCCAGGTTGGCGTAAATTCCTTGGTCGTCAGTAACGCCGGAGAGGAGAGAGAGAGGAAACTCTTCTGCGAAGCGCTCAGGGACGGAGTGGTTTTATGCGAGTAAGTACCATCATCGTCGAAGCAGAATCCATGATAACCTAGACCTTTTCACCTAGATTGATGAACAAACATGTCCCTTCTGCAATCTTGAGAATTGATCCGCGAGAGGATGGCTTCAAGCGCACCAGCAACATTAGCAAATTCCTCGCAGCGTGTTCTTCTTATGGAGTACCTTCTGATGACCTCTTCTATCGTGACGACCTTATCGAAGCAACTCCGGAGACCCTGTGTCGTGTGGCAAGAACGATTGTCTCCTTCTTGAAACTATTTGATATGCCGGCCGTGGGCCGGAGCAAAGTGATAACTAGTCAAGGCAACAAAGCCACAGTGGAGGTTGCGTCCAATAATAGCCTTTACTCCTCTCCATCCCTCTCTCGTGCCGCCTCATCAACGCCTAATTTAATACAGCAGCGATCACTTTCTCCCCCTCCTGCCCTCAAACGCTTGGCGTCACCAGAACCGGGTCTTCCTTCGCTACGGTCAGACAGTCCTCAATCGGGAACTTCCTGTGGTACAGCACGTAACGTTAGCATATCATTTGGGGACAGCGGCCCGGAAAATGATGACGTTCCCCCAATCAAAGTGACCACTCCGGCTCCTAAATCACCTCTGGCCCTGCGAACTCGTTCAAAATCGAAGCATAGCGGTGATAGTGGCAGTGGCCTTCCACCCGATTCCAACTTCCTTGACTTTCCAACACGTGAATCCCAGTCTTCCAGTCCTACTCTGGGAGATTATGGTCAAGATTTTCCGCTCAGACAGTCAAGAACATCGAGTAATATCACGGAGAACACTGCATATTCTAGTATATTCGATCTTCGCCGCAACAGCAGCGCCCAAAACAAGTTCGGTACTATCAGGACTGTCACCACCGAAGCCACGTCGCTTGGTTCAGAGGTTCCATCCTTTACCAGGACAGAAGCTAGCTCTGTAGCTGCGTCCCTGGCAGAGGAAATGGCCTGGAGGCGCAATATCAGCGGGGACGGTTCCCGGACAAGGGATCGAAGACCTAGCGAACCCGCCACTCCTGACCTTGTCAGTCTACTTGAAGAAGAGGAGAACAGTGCTTGTGGATCAAGCTCTCGCGAGACTGCCCGAGCTAGGTCCACTGTAGATGACGGCCAACGCTACTATGAACCCGAACAGGTTCGTGTTCGACTCGGAAAAGGGAAGTGGCCCGATGATTTTATGGATGCCTTCCAAGCAAGCCCTCCCCGGTCTATTCCTATCCAGACAAAGACGAACCGAGATGAACCTCCGCTTGGCTTTAACCCTTCTTCGGCCTCTCCACCACGAAAACCATACCTTGTTGGGGTTTCCCGCCACAATGATGGCAGCGAGTCAGTTCCATCCTCCCCACGCCGACCCACTCATCGACCCAGGCATAGTGTGGATCCTGTACTCATGCCCAAGGAATCCATCTTGCGTCGTGACGCTAGTCCCGATAGCCCCCTCCCGGGTTCTCCTGGTTCCAAAGTGATATTGCGCCGGTCGAGCACAAGAAATGGCGCCCGCCGCAATGGAATCTATGTACCGCGTGGTGGTTTGGACGATCCGGACAGAGAGGGCAGCTCGTCCGCGGTACCATTTCCTAGGGCGGTATCTGGAGATCACAGTTCCCAGGCATCACCATCACCCGACTCTCCAATTAATCACCTGGACGGGTCCCGCATACGCGGTCGACTGTACAGCGAATTTGATGACCCGAAGGCAAGACAGCGGAGCCGACCGAATTCTTACGATGAAGTTGGGAGGCCACGTCGCCCCAGGTATGGGAGTATCATTGATCACGAGACACGTAAATAATAGAAATGCTAGTGATCTACCGGGCCGCGAGTCGATGGATGGTAGTACGGCACGCCAGACGATCGTGGTCGCAGAAGAGGGTAAAGCAGCTGTCCGATTCGTGAGTTTGTGTCCAGACATGTTTTTGTGCACTAATGCATCTCCACTGTAAGCAACTCGGCAACTGTATCGGTCGGGGTCAATTCGGAATCGTCTATCGGGCCTTGAACCTGACTACGGGTCAGATGGTGGCTGTTAAGCGTATTCGACTGGAGGGTCTGAAAGAAGAGGAAGTCATGCAGCTCATGAAGGAGGTCGACTTGATGAAAAGTTTATCGCACCCAGGCATCGTCAAGTATGAGGGCATGGTGAGAGACGAGGAGTTTTTGAATATCATTCTTGAGTGAGGGAATCGTCTTCTTGATTAACACCACTGATTGCTGACTCTTGGTCAAGATATGCGGAGAGCGGATCACTCGGACAGACATTAAAGGCGTTTGGGAAGCTCAACGAGCGCCTTGTCGCCGGCTACGTTGTCAAGATCTTGGAGGGTCTGCACTATCTCCATAAATGCCAGGTTGTGCACTGCGACCTCAAGGCTGCTAATATCCTCACCACCAAGACCGGAAACATCAAGCTTTCAGACTTTGGTGTCTCTCTCAATCTTCGGGCGATGGAACGTGAACTTAACAATGTGGCTGGCACTCCCAACTGGATGGCCCCTGAGGTGATCGAACTCAAAGGCGCTTCGCCGAAATCAGACATCTGGTCCCTAGGGTGTACTGTCATCGAACTTCTTACCGGCCGTCCCCCTTATGGGGAGATTACGAACAGCATGACAGGTGCGTGTTAATCGATCCATGTGTTTACCACCAGATTTGATGGATTTGATTGGAAAGTGATGTTCCGAATCGTCGAAGATGAGATGCCATCCCTGCCAGATGACTGTTCCGATGCGCTCCAAGATTTTCTACAACAATGCTTCCACAAGGATCCTCTGCAGCGTCCAGACGCAGAGAGGCTCTGCGAACACCCATGGCTAAAGATAAATTGGGATGCGCTCAAGGTAAGACCGTCCTTGTGGAGCAAGTGGCATGACTAACCTCCCCACCAGGAACTCCGTCCTCAGGATAGTATCCCTTTCCTGCGCCGCGTCAGTGCCGACCTTCAAAAAACAGACGTTGCCAAAGTGCTGGCCCATGTCGATTCGCCCATCGTGGAAGCACCATCGTCAGAGCCTCCTACAAGAGGGGAGCCGAGTGATCCACAACAGAACCCCTACATTGGACCGGCATCACCTCTCCCTGATGATACACAGTTCTCACCTCGAAATCATACCTTTGTAAAAACGATCTTTGGGAAGCGTAAGTAACTGTTTCATCGGCAGTCCTACCTTATTCAATGAATGTACCGCAGCAATGGTTTGCAGCGTGTGCCTTGGAAGCGTGAAGAAGAACGGGGTTATTTGTGACCGATGCAACCTCATAGCCCACGCAAAGTGCGCGCCAGACGCAGCGCCGACTTGTGACCTTCGATCGCAGCTCCTCCTATATGCGCAGTTTGCGGAGAAGAGCAATACCAACGCATTCCACTATCCCCAGGAGGGTGCAAACCCGTCTTCCTCACCGACACACATACCATTGGTGCCGTCCGAAATATCATTCGTCACACCGTCTCCACGCCCAGGGGCCGAGCTCATCTCACCCAATCCTGGCTTGCCTCCGAAGCCACCTGCTGCGTTCAGAATCATATCCGGCCTCGGACGCTCGCGTTCATCTCTATGTGTCTCTCATCCGTCTGCCTCCCCGTCGCCAATTCCTGCAGCTAACGCAGACGACAAAGCTCCAGAACGGAAGTCATCCAGGCTCAGACACAGCGTAAGCTCGAAAGAGAGGCCGCAGTCTGAGTCCAGCAATAGCACGGGTCCGAAGAGCATAAACACAGTGGACAGTCAATCCAGTCGACAGGAGCCGAGACGGTCCTTTTTCTCGATTATGGAGCCTGATACGGACTCTGTGACACGGACTAGTCAACGAGTCTCTGAAGGTGCAACCTCATCTAAAATTACTTCGAACGGGGGTTCCGCATTCGAAAAGGTCCAGCAGGATGTCCCTGGCACCAGGGACTCTGACCGCCAGAAGAAACGAAACAGCGAGAAACACAGTAACTGTGTGCTTCAATAGTAACATGCGTAACGACGTCCATCTTTTACGACCGACTCGGACACCATAGTACGATCGTTCACGCCTCATCCTACAATATCTATCATGCTCATCTTTCCACTATTTTGTCCTTGCGAGCATACTTCACGTTATTCTATATTCTGTTAATGTAGCCTGTATGAGTCATGTTACGAACATTTGGGACACCCCGACGAAAGTCTTACTCCTAGTATTACCTATCTTCCTCATGTCGCCCCTCAGGCATATCTCGTGCATACACAACTTTACCCTGTCTGTATTAGATACACGATTAGGGTGTAACATACCCGACAATTTTTCACTGTTACGATTTGTGCTGAGCAACTAGCAAACGTTCAAGTGTCCCTGACCTGCTCGACTGGGGTAAATTGCGAAGGGAGGCGTCATCACCACCACTCACCTCTCTCAGACGACCTTGACTGGCAAGGTACAGGGCGGCGGTATCACCCCAAATTTGATAACGGGTGATCTTGTATTCGTGATCAAAGTCTAATACATACGTGAACGTTTCATCCCAGCTTTCACCGGTGGTGATCCAGGTGAACGTCGCGGTTCCCTTGACAGACACCTTTCTGACATCGGTGTCGACGACATACTCTGAGAAGTGCATGTCCTCGTAGGTGATCAGAGTGGCGACGGTAGAGAAGTAGTGCCACACGCCGTCATGTCCTTTGAATGGGCTGCCCAAGAAAGGGGCCAATTTGGACAGACCTTGTTCGACCACCTCACACGGAGGTGCGTTGGAAAAATGGGAGAAGAGTGTGTCTATCGTTTCCTTGTGTGCAAAGTCGTCGCAAAAGCGACGCGCGGCGTCAAAGAGGTCTCGTCTCGTTTGGAAGGACATGATGGAGTACCACGAGGCAAGTCACGTCTTGTTTTGGAAGAGAAAAAAAAGTCCGCATCGAGGCTCGGCAAAACAGCGAGCCTTGTTCCTTTTTCTTTTCTACAATACCCTTGATCTCGATGTTACGGCCTCCGGTAGTTCAGCAGCAGGAAAAGGTCAGGTTCGCGCGAACTCTGTGAGTTTTTCTTTCTGTAAAAAAAGTTCCCCCAATAGTCCGGTGCATGTCAGGGGCCTCATCATCAATTAGCGGTAGATACCCGTCCATGGACGGCGATGATTCTCGTTACATCCATCGCCAGGCAAAACGTACATTGTCTCGTGCAATTCAATTTGATACCCAGATCAAGGATCTCGACGTGAGTCAACCTCTTCCTCCGTTGCCACCCATGTTCAATCCATCCTTCTTTCAGAGCAAGCTGCGAGAACACTTGGGTAATTTTAGAGCGATCGAGTCTTCGATCAAAGGCGCACTGGCAGAGCTTAATGTACGTGGTTACTTTTTTACCCGCGGATCTCATTCGCTTATGACCTCCCCCCAAACCGTTACAGAGGAATGTACAGCGGGCAGACCAAGCTTTAAACTCGGATATCCCAAAACTACGAGACGAACTGGAAGACTCGTTGGTCATTCTTCAGGATCTCTCCACGACACTACCCCGCATCCGTTCGCGTGTCGCTAATATTCGTCATGCGTACGATTCTGGTCGAACAAAAGTCAGTCGACTCACGTCCTTCGTGTACACTTGAACGACGTGACATGCGTTTCTAGGCACAAGAACTCGTCAACAGTTTGATGTGGTTGAACACGGACTTTCGTGAACGTTGGAGACTCACCATATTCACTTCTTCAGCGCCGGTGTCTTGGCGATGGAAAGCACTGATGCGGCTTGCATTCGCAGTTTTGCTTGTGACCTTTTTGTGGATTGCTTGGGTCGCTCTAAGTGGTGCCTACCGAGCACATCGACAACGGCTTGTCTGGGGTGAGAGATTAATGTCTTGACCCCGCAACCATCCTTGTGTGCTGTCGGTTTCTTTCATTCTTTCGTGATAGCCCAGTGGACTATTTACTTCAAATTCTGTCACTCACTCCTTATCATCGTACCCTCCCTTGTCTCACCATCGAAAAGATCGCACTACAATACTGCTGTGTATATGTATTCAGTATGTATTATAGAATCAAAGTCATTTCTAAGACCAATGTAGTGTAGTGTGGGTGTTGTTGGCCACGACCTATTTGACCTCGAGGATTGCGTTATGACTCTAATGGCCTCCGTACCCAGAACAGGTAATTGCACTCTGCAGCGCCCCATTGAGTCGCACCACGGGACATCAGTCGCCAATTACCACTCCAGGGCACATAGATGAGGCCGCGCACTTCAGCTTCTGTGCGTGTAGGAAGACCATGACCATATGTGCGTGTTATCCACGACTTTCCAGAGACCTCCGAGATTGGGGACGGTGAAGAGTACGTTGAGAAGAACGACACGAGTTCCGAAGGGTTAATGAATTTGGAATATGTATGGGTCCCAACTGCGACCTTTCGTAGGACGTGCTCCGCTGCCAGGATAGTCAAAAAGTAAGAGAGCGGCGTGCGGGCAATAGTCGAAAGGAAAAGATGTCCGCCAGGCTATACAGAAGACTGCGGGTCAGAATGTCGAGAACAGGACTCTAGTTGTGACGGTACATACTTTGACCAGTTCTGCGCAGGTCGAAAGGAAGCCAGCAGGGTTGTCGACGTGTTCGAGGACCTCCAACGAGCACACCACGTCGAAGCGTTTCGGCTCTTTCGAGAGCTCTTCTGCACAAGTGTTCCGGTATACGAGTTCGCCTGTCGAGGTCAGTTTTGGATCCACGCTGGCATGCGCGGACGCAATGCCAATATTCGATTCAGAGGCATCGATGCCCAGGGTACGCGCACCCATCCTTGCCAAGCTCTGCATGGACATGAACTGTTCAGTCGTGCCATCCAGTGGACCAGAACCCGACCTTACTTCAGAGAGCAATCCACCGCCACACCCGACGTCGAGGACGTCCAGTCCCCGGAGAACGTCCCGCGTCTGGGCCATGTTGTCTCCTACTTCCTCTCCTTTTTCCTCGCGCGTGACCTCGATCAGTTTTTCGCGGATGTATTGTACCCTGGTCGGGTTCATGCGATGGAGCAATGCGAACTCGCCATGTTCGTCCCACCACAGCGAAGAGAGACGAGAGAAATGTGCGATTTCGTCTGCGTTGACGCTCGACCCGGTAGACGCGGTTTGGAGCGACCGGGTGCAGCGCGTTGCTCGTCGAAATGCGGTGGAGAGCATTAAGACTCGGAAGCAATTGTGACTACTATCCGTTTTCACCCAACATCAAATGTTTGATGCATTCCTCGCGGTGGGTCTTTCCTATGTGTCAGTACAGGTTGAGAAAAGGATGGACCCAACGACAATGCATGAACGAATAATGATGCTATACAAATAATGCGATATGCTATGCTTACGGTGTTCCAGACCCGACATCCCTCACAAACATCCACTTGTCGCCGACTCGCTGCATTCGACCACCACCCCTACCGCCCGTCTGCCCCGCATCGTGTAGCTCCGTCTTTTCGTCCGTGTGATCTTGCACCATCGATTGATTATTAGCCACTGGACCGTTATTCAGCTCGACGTCTCCATTCAGGACAATAGCATAGGTGGGCTCAGAGTGTTCCACGACATCGCCTCCATCTCGGTAGTTGCCGTGGCCTCCTCGCCCACCTGTAGTATAGTTTCCTCTGCCTCGTCCACCTCGCCACCCGCCGTTGTGCCGTGGACCGTGGTCTTCCCGGTTTCCTTGTTGCCACTGGCCTTCCTGTGCCCCATTGAACCCGCCATTGGCCATCCCAGCAACAGCCATGCTCCCAGTCATCATAAAGTGCATGAGTTCCTCCTGTGATGGAGGGTAGCCGTAAGTATTTTGCCACATGTTTCCCAGTGCTTCCCACGATGACGGGGCAGTAGCATCAAATGTGCTGACATCAAATTGGTCAAGACCAGGCTGCTGCTGTGACGCGGAGCTCGGGGTATGAGTTTCAGTACTTTGCGCAGATGTACTTGCAGCTACCAAAGGCAACTGTTCAGATACAGGTATATGATAATCTGGCGAGACCCCAGGGGTAGGATCTACAGACGATTCCATCGGTGCAAGTGCCTGCGTGTCTTCGACTGACGTTGATCTGGAAGGCGAGTTGGATGACATCCTGATGTCACGTCCAAACTCGTCTTTGCCATGTGTGCTGGTAGGTGGTGTAGGTAATTCAGGCTGATGACGTGGGTCTCTGTCATGGTGGAGAGGACTGTTTGGCCGCACGTTCCGCCGTTCTTCAGGTCTGCGCGGGCTGCGCGAGCGGCTGCCTCTGGGACGCAAAGGAGGTTCCCAGTCCCGGTCGCGATGTCTGAAGCGATCACGGTTGTGGTGATCATCCCATCGGCCACGACCGCGAAACCCACCGCGAAAACCACCACGCAAAGGTCGCTCGTCACGAAAATCGTGTCCATCTCGTGGACGATCTGGGTAGCCGTTACGAGCATACCGTGGATCCCCTGGAATGTCGAAACGGGAACCTCCTGTTTGGGGTGCCCTCGAAGAAGAATGCGATGGCTCTGGCACCGGAATCACGGCTGGGGAAGGATTTCCATCTATGTATGGTGGTGGTGGTGTCTGTCCTGAAGGGGGTGTCGGGGAACCATTGGCGAGTTTGGCAGTAAGGGCCAGCTGCTGCAGGAGCGCTAATTGACTTTGCTGAAGTTGGGAGTCAGTATTTGGTGTTGTTTGGCTAAAGAGTTTTCAATTCTCTCATCAGACACAAAAGGGAAGCTACTTACGTGGGAGGTTGGCCTTGGCCCGTGATCTGAGCTGCTTGGCCCAGCAAGGCAAGCAAAGTAGCCTGCACGTCAGGAGGGGCAACGGTAGGGGTGTGAGGAGCCGGTTGAGATGTTGTGATCATCGCCGGCACTTTCGTCGTGGCGTGTGGATTGGTGGGCGGTGTCGGATTTACAGCGGTTTCTGACGGAAAAGTAAACCAAATAGCGTTTCAGTTGATACTCTCATTTCATTGGAGGCAAGAACGCCAGCAACAATAGGTAGAATTACACAAACAGAAGAGATACTTAGCGGCCACATATGATAATCACCTTTTCGTATGTCCGACAAGATATCCATCAGTCGCGTCAGCACCGCCGAAGGAAAAGTATTCGTTTTGACCCATATGTCAAGAACTTTCTTCGTCTTTTCCTGTGGTTAGAGTCAAGTAAGAATGTCGTACTTTGTTAACTACCCTTCATGGAGGCAGAGGTCATGTGATAGAACGCGCTACAACGTGCCGGGAAGGGTAGGGTTCCACGAACAGCCAGATTGCGGCAAAAATGCAGACCGTTCGTGCGAAGCCAGTGACCGATTTTTCATGAAAGAGTATAACTAACCTTTGCTTCCGAGTTATCCAGAGAGACCATATCCTGGAAGAGTCCGTCCAAAACGCCTTCAATCTTGAGGAGGAACGTCGCAGCGTTACCCATTTCCGATTTGATATCACCCGTTATGCCACGTTTGGTTACTGAATTCCTAGCAGCACGAGCCAAAGCGTCAAAGGCATACAAGCTGGACACTTTGGCAGAACTCGGCAATGACTTGTGGGTTCGATAGAGAATTGCGACGAGCTTCGTGTCATCCTATAACGCCATGCATCAACTTTGGCAGTACTGGAAATTGCTACATGCGCACCGCAAGCGACTTTATGGCGATCTCTGTCAACCTGTTCATTTTTGAGGCAGACAACCGTTTTGCGTTGACAACCTCTTTAAGGGTATTTTCGAAATCCTGAAACCATGACAGTTAGACACGCAAGGATAGATGTGGTACACGCACCTCGAGAGCAGTCATGTTCAGTGCTCATACATGGGGTCAGCTAGCAAAGATTGTTGGAAGGGTGACCCAAGTCGGAGGTGGCGCGAACTCTATATTTGTTTGTGTTGTGGCTTCTGAGCTCAGTCGGGTGGCTGAGCCGGCTGATCACACTAATGTCGTCGTCGACCCGAGCAAAGGCGACCTTGGCTGCTTCATGTGCCATCTCTGCGTTCATCATATGGGGCGTTCACTATCAACAAACTAAAGAACGCAATGTGTGTGTCATATTCTCTCTATTCTGAACCATCTCACGATACATAGGATATGTTCCAAGGGGTATTGCGCGATGACGAACGCAGAAGAGAAAAGATGCGGCAAAGGCAGCAAGACTTTGAAGAGTCACAACACAAGCGAGCAATATACGAACGCACGCAGGCTGTTGCCCCTGGTGAACGGAGTTGATGCCGGTGCGGTAAGCTAAGGGAAAGGACGGTCAGTCATCATATCACCTTGCACAAGCATTAATGAACATCCATGTCTCTCATAAGATACCTCATCTCCGATTCATCTACTCGCAAGGAGTGAACGTCGGCCTAGCTAATACCTTCGATAGACAGCAACCAGGGTGGCTTTCCAACGGTCATATTACGCGTCGTAATCTGCTATAGTGCGTGATAGTGTACTTTAGTTCGCTATGTAGCTCATGTCGACAGTGGGACTGGCGATTGTAACGAGGATTGCAAGTACACATATCATCCGCTTCTCAATGAGGTTGAGATCACGTGATGACCAGCCAATCGGAGACTGACTTCATCAATTTTTTGCGGGTACCGTTTGGGTAACATTAAC
>JBBPLM010000252.1:11548-23769 GCA_038089795.1 Pulchroboletus neoregius | reverse complement strand
CCGACAGACTCCACCAGAGCGACACTGGTCGTCGATGGCCCTGTGGCAAATGGCACGGGTCATACTACCGCTGTGGACGGAACGTGTACCAACTGCGATGGTGTCAAGCTTCGCAACGTGCAGGTGACACACATTCGGCTCGCACTTTTTTCCCACCCTCTGAGACAAGCTGCAGATCAATGGCACGCGTCTCGGTGCCCCGCCGATATCTGGAGGGGCAAACATCGAAATGGGTGGCCCGAATGCCAACCAGCTCATCGAATATGTTCGTTCCTTTGACCCACGGAGCTGGTCCTGTCTCCATGTCACGGAAGGGGCTCTCGACAACTGCACCGACGTCACCGTGCAAAACAACGATATTGGTCCATCAGGATCTGACGAATTTGAGCAGTGGGCGGATGGTATCAGCGTTGCTTGCCGCAACAGTGTGATAAAGAACAACATGGTCAATAACCCTACGGATGGCGGCATCGTCCTCTTTGGATCACCAGGTACCCGTGTGGAGAACAATACCATATGGATAGAAACCGTACGTTCTGGACACCTTATCCAATTCGGGGTTTTTAAGACGTTAACCCTATAGCAAACTCTTTTGGGAGCTATCAATATGGTTGACATTAGCCCATTTGGAGGGAACTACACGGGCGTCGTGGTAACCAACAACACCATCGCTGGTGGGTTTGCTTCGCAGCCTGCTCAAGGATCAGAGACGAAGGGAACTAACAGCAATGATGCCATTATCAAGTATGTCTATTTCCTCGCTATCTATCCTCAACAATCTTATCCAGATCGATTTAGAATTGGTATCGCTATCGGCCCTCGTACCTGGTCTGGCAACGAGCATGGTAATAATGTTAGTTTTGGTGGAATAGTGCAAGACAACCAGTTTACAGGGGCATTCAGCTATGGTATCGCCATGAGCTCAGCTACAAATTTCACCGTCGAGAATAATGTCCTTATCGGCAACACGTCATTCATTGGCGTACGCGGCCCGAACTGCTCTGCTAGTGATTCCGTCCCCTCTCCCGCTGCCTTCGTGATCGATTTCGGCAACGTACAGAAGTCTACGACACAATTTGACTTTACATCTGTTGCAGATGGTGACAGTTTAATTTGTGTTTCCCCTCCTGCGGGTGGCGATTACTGGCCATTTGGGGGGAACCCTAATTCTAGTGCTCCGCCGGTTGGTCCCCCCGAACCATCTACAACGACTTCGAGTCACTCGTCAACTGGCACTACGGCGGGGATCATCATTGGCGCCATCGCAGCTGTGATCCTTGTGGGAGTCATAAGCTGGTTTGTGCGGAAACGGGCCTTGAAACGGTTGGAGGCGATTAGGTTACACCCTCGAAATTCCACTGGTTACACTCGGCAGAAGTATTAGAATCAATTGGTCTCTGGTTGATGTATACACGTTTACTTATACTCTGACACTCGTACATTTGCTAGATGGGTATTTATATCTGTGAAAACAACCATGCACGCTAGACATGTAATGGTATTTACGGTAGCAAAATCTACATAAAATCTACCCTTGGTAGCGATGCACACAGCAAATGGAAACCTCTAATTATCCCTTATCTCGATTGCTGACTCTACTACGTCCAGGGTTAAGGAGAATCTTGAACGTTACCCAAGTAACATTGAGGCCACCATTCACATGCCACACTGGCGCGTCGTTGATAAGGCGACAGAGCATACTACGACTCGCATGCTATCGTTTATGGTGGAGTCTGATCTTCGTCAGATCAGAGCAACTCGGAAGCGATCAATACTGTAACAAATTTCCGATACGAAACAGAAAGGTTGGGTTGGAGCTGCGCTGTTGCTGCCAAGAATGCTGCGGGGTAACGTGTGTGGAATTGTGACAAGCGGTTGAACCCCAGGGCTATCCCGAGAGATATGCTGTATCCATTAGTTGTGATACGTCGAATATGATAGAGCATGATATTATGGCCCATTAGTAGACAGCCATAGTTGGGATTAGAGATGCTCTGGGGTTGTGGGCTTAGACTCGAGATAAAAGTCATGCCAGCAACAATAGACCTGTTTAGTACTCACGAGGACATTTCTTGGAAGTGCGTTCGCATCTTGACAGTGCCCTCAACATTTAATTCCCGAGGTCAGTGAAGCAGTCTCAGAGCACCAGACAGGTTTTGAGAGTAGTCGGCTTGCTACCTGCCACAGTCCAGAAGGTTTCTGGTTGAATTGATAACCAGAGACGCACAACGACCGATCGTGAACGCACGATTGGCCCACCCGCGCCGATTCGAGGGCGAAGATAAAGAACCACAGACCCAGGTTTCTCGTTGTTACATAATCTGTGAACAGGCCCTTCCTAGCGCGCTTTACTTTGTGCACAACGACGTTTCTGCAGCACAACAACCGTCGTGGTCGAGTCCAAACACATCCTGGCAGTGACACCTGTACACTTACCGCTGTTAATCTCATCGCAAATCCAGAGATCCGGTGGGACTGTCGTCCCGAAAACTCAGAGGGTACAGGACGGTCCTCAGCAATCTAAAGCACATCGTCGCAGCGATCGTCAGTGACCAGAGTGAGCATCGTGTGCATTTCTATCTCTTTTGGGCTCAATTATCTGTATGGTCATTAGTGCTTGATGGTGAGGTAGGATCTTGACAATGGTGGTGTGGTGCACAGGTGAGCTGATTTTCGTCTTTTACATTCTCGTCGACTGGGCACGTCAAGTTTCCGTTTGCTCCTCTCAACATATGTTTTGACGTCTTGCTCACCCCGTGAAAAAGGTTAATACCATGCATCGGGAACTCAAGGTATCCGACAAGTTTCGCGGAAAGCACGGATCGAATACGCACACATGCTTACCTGCCACGTCCGTCTTCCCAATGGGCCAAACACCGTGATAAGTAGAATATTGAGGTTCTCGCAGTTATCTATGCCCTAACCTGAAACATTTCCATTGGTTGCTGAATGAACGCCAAGTAATGACGATCGATGCCGAGTAAGCGCCTTTCGGTTCCCGACGTGGAGCAAGTTTCTTTTTCATCAACTTGTCAATCCTCGTGCGAAGTTGAGTTGCTGGCACCATGTGCATCCGCAGTCCTTATCTTCACCGAGGAGCCTCTCATTATAGAGCTCCATAGACTCACCTCTTTTGAATCCACTTTCTTTTTTCTTTCTTTCTTTCCAGTGTTGTTGTCTCGGTGCTTCCCTACCATGCAGCTTTCGTATCTTAGCTGCGAATCCCCTAACCCTACAAATACCCTGACAGCCCGTTTGAACGAGCTTCTCAAATCTTCCGGCCCAGACTATATTCTCAGTCTTTGTCCCGGTCAACAGTACATCATCACCGCGCCACTTCGGTTTGCCGCGCCGAATCAGGAAATCAGCACCGCTGGTTATCCAACAGACTCCACCAGAGCGACACTGGTCGTCGATGGCCCCGTGGTAAATCGCACGGGTCATACTACCGCTGTAGACGGAACGTGTACCAACTGCGATGGTGTCAAGCTTCGCAACGTGCAGGTGATACATTCGACTTGTGCTGTTTTTTCTCACGGGCCTCTAAAACGAGCTGCAGATCAATGGCATGCGTCTCGGTGCGCCACCGACATCCGGAGGGGCAAACATCGAAATGGGTGGCCCGAATGCCAACCAGCTCATCGAATATGTTCGTTCCTTTGACCCACGGAGTTGGTCCTGTCTCCATGTCGCGCAAGGGAACCTCGACTGCACCAACGCGATTGTCCAAAACAACGATATTGGACCAGCAGGATTTCCTGCCTCTCGTCAATGGGCGGATGGTATCAGCGTTGCCTGCCGCAACAGCGTGATAAGGAATAACATGATCAATGACCCTACGGATGGCGGTATCGTTCTCTTCGGATCACCGGGTACGCATGTGACGAACAATACCATATGGGTGGAGACAGTACGTTCTTCACACCTCATTCAACTCGGAGGTTTTAAGACGGCAACCTATAGCAAACCCTATTGGGAGGTATCAATATGGTTGACATTAGCCCATTTGGAGGGAACTACGAGGGTGTCGTGGTAACCAGCAATACTATCGCTGGTGGGTTTGCTTCTGAGGCCGCCCAAGGATCAGAGACGAGGGGAACCAACAACAATGATGCCATTATCAAGTATGTCAATTTTATCATTACCCTCCATATTCTTATATGAATCGATCCAGAATCGGTATCGCTATTGGCCCACGTACCTGGTTTGGCAGCCGGCACGGTAACAACGTTAGCACTGGTGGAATCGTGCAGGACAACCAGTTCACAGGGGCATTCAGCTATGGTATCGCCATGAGCTCAGCCACGAATTTCACCGTTGACAACAACGTCCTCGTTGGAAACACGTCATTCATTGGTGTACGAGGTCCAGATTGCACCGCCAAGAGCCCCATCCCGCCTCCCGCCGCATTCGTGATGGACTTGGACCACGTACAAACGTCTACGACGCAATTAAGCTTTGCGTCTATTACGCATGATAACAGTTTAGTAGCTTGTGTCGTCCCTCCCACGGGCGGCGATTTCTGGCCCTTTAGGGCGAACCCTAATTCCAATTCTCCGCCGATCGGTCCTCCCAAGCTAAGCGACGAGTTCGTTGGCTGGCACAACCGCGGGATTGATAGTGGAGCCTTCATGCTCGTCATGTTCTCCATGGCATTCATAACCTGGTTCGTGCGGAAATGGCCAATGAAACGGCGACTCGTGGCGAGGCTGTTTCCCAGATACACTATCGGCTACACGCATTTGCGCCCTGACCCTTATTTCAATATTCCATAGACAGGGCGACGTAGGGGAGAGTGAAGGTAGACGCACGTTTTATCGTTCGGACCCGAACGGGTTTTTCGTTGGGTCCTGCTCGTAATATAGATTATGGGCTCCTGCATATTGCTAACCACGTCGTGATAGTGTTGGTCACCTTCTCTTGATATCCATTATGGCGCAAGTTCGTCCCAACACTTTGCTATGCATTACGAGATTAGCCAGTTATGCATTATGGGATAGTGCACTATACTTGTATATATTGCCGAAGGTGTCGGAAGTGAGCACAAGGATAACAAGTTAGTCAGTATGAGCGATGGAAGCAGAACAACTCCTTCTGAGCCATTCAGTATGCTAGTTCTTCCAAGATTCCAATGCCGGTTACGAGTATTATGAGGGTTCTAACACGAGTGGTGTCGGCAGCCTGCAGTCATCATTGAAGTTTTTCCGATCACCGGCGAGTCGTCGGTTCAGTTTTCGCGAGGTCGTTCCTTCAAAGTTCTCGACGCGTTGGGGCAATTGTGGTGCCAGAACGCTTAGAATAGGTTTTGAAAGTGGTTAGCTTGCGGGAGGCTTCTTGGGATTCGGATAACCAGAGACCCACAATGATTGAATGCACCATGGCGCCTGTGGTGGGAGTCAAAGACTACCCTGGTTAATTTGTGGACGAGAGTAGCCAAATGCTTCCTGGCAGGATACTGTACAAGTTAGTTGTGTGCGGCTGTTTCTCGTCTCCTAAAATTGATGCCGGATGAGCGCACTCCGCCGTGTCCGAGTCCGTCTGCAATGCATCACCCACCCCTCCGATTTCACTAGCGCCCCTTTCACAATACGTCGTCGTTTCTACAGCATGGTTGGGTCCACACACATCCCGGGAGTAACACCCATACCCCCACCACCACCAATACCATCGCAGATCCCAAGACCGGGACTGTTAACCCAAAAACTTACAGGGTACGAGTTCTACAGAACGGTACTCGGTAGTCCAAAGTATGTCGTCGCTCCTATGGTTGACCAGAGCGAGCTGGTGCGTTGTGTATTGTATGCCTTTTATCTATCTAACTGAGCTTCATCTGTGTGGCCATCGGTGCTCGATGGTAAAGTAGCCATGGAGGATCCTGGCACGGCGGTATGGTGCACAGGTGAGTTGATTTTCCTCTCTTACCCATCCTCTTCGACACAAACCTCCGTCGCAGCTCGTATATACTCCGATGATCAACGCCAAGGTAAAATCAGTGTCCTCTTGCACGGATATTATCCACCAACACTCACCTCACGCTTCGATGCGCGATGTGCCATAGATGTTCTTCCTTAATAAAGGAAAAAAGGGTCACCGCGATAAATTCTTTGATCTCTCTCATGGCGAGGAAGGCGGGCCTACCGACCGTCCACTTATCATTCAATTCTGTGCCAACAACCCCGAGCAACTCCTCGAGTCTGCACTAGTACTCCAAGACCACTGTGATGCGATCGACCTGAATTTGGGGTGTCCGCAGGAGATTGCGCGATCAGGACACTACGGGGCGTTTTTGATGGAAGACTGGAATCTGATTTACAAGCTCAGTAAGTCAAGCCCTTTCTTGTTCCTCTCAACTTGTTTTGACACCCCAAAAGTTAATACCCTGCATCAGGGGCTCAAAGTACCAGTCACAGCCAAGTTCCGTGTGTTTCCGACCGTCGAAAAGACGGTCGAATATGCACGCATGCTCGAGCGCGCGGGCGCCCAAATACTCACCTGCCACGGTCGTCTTCGCGAGCAGCGTGGCCAGAACGCCGGATTGGCAGATTGGGTCAAGATACGCGCCGTCAAAGAGGCCGTTTCCGTACCCGTCTTTGCGAACGGCAATATCCTCTACCACTCCGACATTGAGCGATGTTTGGCAGAGACAGGGGCGGATGCAGTGATGTCTGCGGAAGGGCAGCTGTATAATCCAGCGTTATTCGCATTGGCAAGCGTAGGTGTCGGTACAGATGCGAGAGAGTTACCCGTCCCGGCAACGAGACACAAGTTTGATACGGGACTGCACCTCCCGCACGCAGACTTGGCACTCGAGTACCTGGACATCGTACAGGGTCTTGAGACACCGACATCACTGAGCTCGATCAAAGGCCACTTGTTCAAGTTGCTCCGACCTGCTCTTGCTCGGGAGACCGACTTGCGAGACGAGTTGAGCAATATTCGGGGTCCGCGGTCGGTGGAACGGTATGTGGACGTGGTGCGACAGGTGAAGGAGCGGATGGACGTGGGTACTTCTGCTTTATCGTACATGGGATTTTACGCTGATAGCGTTCTATCTTCTATTTTTTTTTCATCCGGGCCATGATCGTAATCTTAGCGTGATGCGGAGAACGCAGAGGGTCTACCCATGGAGGAGCTAATCAAGCTAGAGCCAACGACTGGGCTCAAGATCCTCCCGCACTGGCTTGCCCAACCCTATTTCCGGGTACAATCCACTTCCACAGGGAATGGGACGAAGACGGAGGCGAAGCGTGTGCACGGTACGGACGCCGATCATGAATCAGAGGGCTCAAACGAGAAGGGGGACGAGAGTCGACAGGAAGGCACCAAGCGGGTCAAGGTGATGCCTGCAGCCGTTCCGCTGCCCATAACATAAATTGAATCGTTTTAGAGGTAGATTATCGTACGGGGGCATTAGATTGCAGGTCTGACACCGGGAACAAGCACTCGGTGAATACGAGTGGTTGAATCGAACCATTCAGCAGCGAGCACAGGCTCCATACATACGCCTCATCCCGGTGTCCCAGTGGCTAATCACAACCGAAAGCTCGGATCCAATACCGTAAACCAGCCCAAGGCAGTGACACCCTGCAAGGGGGAAATATATGAGGGCAGCACATAATTATTATCCGAAGTTGTTGGATGAATATTAAAGCCAAGATTCAGCACAAGTCACGCAATTTTGCATCATCGGGTGCCTTGTCAAAGTCCATTCTAACTAAGATCAGAGCATACCCCGATTTTTACATCATTTTCTTAGCTATACTGGATAAGAACACGAAACTGGCAACTCGACAGAATTGATTCACCGAGGGGTCATGGATCTAGAAATATGAAAATATATAATATACATGGCTGGGCTGATTACAGTTTTGCCAGTACCTGTCGCTCGTAATAGGAACGGGCAGCTTGTCCATAAATTTACTAGTTAACCCAACCTTCCCATAAGAAGTCAATTGTGGATGTCAGTTCGGACGTGATGAATGGTGTGGTATGGTGACTAAGCAAAACTGGTGGCGGCGGGGGTTCTTCTGGAAGAAGTCGCACCTGACTAACGACCACTACTAGTACTCCCCCGCGTTCGCATCTTCCAAGTTCGGTTCTACTCCCTCTCATTTCTCGCAACAAAAATGACAACTGAGAAAGGGTAACTAACATCTACAGCTCTAGTAGCTCTCATCTCTCTCGTGTGCATAGCTGACACCGCTCGTCGTTCAGATATCTTGGTGTGACAGCACCCATCTCAACTGCCGAATCCACAGAACGAGAGAAGGAGGTCACAGCGACACTCATGGAGGAACTACGAAATCAGAAGACCTTTGAAAGCGTAGACGAAGCTCGAACGAGGTACGATCGGGATTTCCCCAAACTCAATTACCTCCGTGGAAGAGCCAATTACAACCACAACAAAGAGCGCTGAAATCGTCTTGACCTTTCGCAGGGAAGCAGTCCTTGGGCGCGTCGCTGCGCTCGTCAAAAACTTTGTGTACCAGGTTTCTCTAAAACGCGGGCTGTCAGAAACAGCTGCAAGTGCGGCTGGTGGCAAGATTTTCACTTTTGGCTCATATCGCTTGGGTGTGCACGGACCTGGCTCCGATATCGATACCCTGTGTGTAGTCCCAAAACATGTATCTCGCGAGGATTTCTTCGAAGTATTCGAGGGCATGCTGCGCGAATTGGAGGGTGTGACGGAGGTCTCGGTGAGTGGATTCGTCGGTTCGATTGTACATCCAATCGTTGACCAACCATTTCCCATCCCAGGGTGTTCCCGAAGCGTATGTCCCTATCATAAAAACAAAGATTTCTGGTATTCCTCTGGATTTCTTGATGGCGCGGTTAGCGTTGTCATCCATACCAGATGACCTATCATTAAAGGATGACAATCTATTGCGGAACTTGGACGAGCGATGTGTGCGGAGTCTTAATGGTGGCGTATCTTGTCAGCTTGGCATCTTGAGCTCGGGTTAAGTGGAGTTTAGGTTCGAGGGTGAACGACGAGATTTTGCGTTTGGTACCTAATGTCCAAGTCTACCGGGACTCGTTACGATGCATCAAACTTTGGGCCCAGAGTGCGTTGATTCTCTTCTTCGTTTACGTCACTCATAGTGGTTTTCAGGGAGAGCCATCTATTCAAACGTGAATGGGTTCTTTGGTGGTGTTGCCTGGGCTATACTCGTTGCTCGAGTATGCCAATTATATCCAAATGCAATCGCTGGAGCGATAGTCAGCAGATTCTTTATCATCATGTATCAGTGGTACGTCGCATCAACCCCTCGTCCGTTGACATGATATGACGAGAAGACAGGTCCTGGCCGCAACCCGTGCTTTTGAAGCAAATCGAAGAAGGGCCTTTACAGGTCCGAGTATGGAATCCAAAAGTACGCATTCGGTTAGGTCTTCCTCGATAACAGGTTGTATTGACAATGTGCAGTTGTACCCTGCAGATCGGTCACATAGAATGCCCATCATTACACCCGCTTACCCTGCGATGTGCGCTACTCACAATGTTACAGCCTCGACGCAAATGATCGTCACCGAAGAGTTCAAGAAAGGTGTCTTTTGCCTCGTATTCACCACTGAACTTTTGAATGAACCTTTCAAGGTGCCGATATTGTGGATCGAGTCATTGTCGGGACTGCGAGTTGGTCCGAACTTTTTGCGAAGCACGACTTCTTCCATAAGTATCGATATTATCTGCAAGTTATAGCATCTACGGGTGAAAATGAACTCCAAATTAAATGGTAAGTGGACTCTAATTGTGATGTAGTCTGCACATATTCTGCACTTCCTCCCCAGGGCAGGAACTGTTGAATCGCGAATACGGCAACTTGTTATGAAGCTTGAATACGTCGATTCTCTCATCTTATCCCATCCATTCATCAAAGGTTTCGAGCAAGTGTCTCACTGCATATCGCGAGAGGAAGTGTGTCAAGTAGCACAAGGGCAAATATCCGATGCAATAGCGAAGCGGACAAAAGCTGACATCGAAGGGATCGAGGATGCCAGCACCGTTTATTCGACAACGTTCTACATTGGTCTCCTCGTCGAGCCAAAACCAAGTACGCTTGCGATTCCACCAGGGGTATCGGAACACCACTCTGATGTCCTCTTGAAGTCGGCTCCGTTGGTCCAAGAAAACTAGATATATCATACCCCACCACAGAGTTCACGAAGCTAGTCAAGATGTGGGAAAAATACGACGAGTCCCAGATGGGTATCTTTGTTCGTAACATCAAAAGGTATTTCAAGGGAAGGGGTTGGATAAGACGCACGTTCTTCATGCACGTTCTTCATTTAGTTCTGCTTTGCCGGATTACGTCTTTGATGAAGGTGAACGACAGCCAAGACAAGCATTGAAGCGACCCAAAACAGGCAAAGTGCGTGCTCAACATCTGGCCGTTTCCTTTTACTGGCTCTTGATCCTATTAATCACCACTTACCGTGCGATGTGAAGGGACTGGGCAAGTCGAACCACACCTCTCCCGATCTGCCCAACAAGAAGCGACGGTCTGTATCCTGCTTTGCACGCTGGGTTAAGATTGACTCCGCAGCATTGCGTGTCCAGCAGGTCTGAGATGCCAGTTACCGCCGCGCCGAAAGATGAAGACGAGAGCGGAATTCCAGGGTTGTCACTGAGCACGTCGCCGGCACCAGAAATTCCAAAAGACCGAGAACTTGCGCCCCTGCCAACTGAAAGAATAGTCAAGACGCCTCAGCTGGCTCTGCGTGATAGCCCAGCTTTAGCCACGGGTGCTGTTGCGGCTCAATAGAAAGCGCGGCGTCCGTAGTCGCCAGTCCACATCTCGGAGTATGCATCCTCCAAGGTTTCTCCCGTCAATCATTGGCCCCTTGCTGGTTGCGAAATTGTGGGGCTTTTTAAGATCTGGCTCAAACATGCCTGCAGTCTTCGCTATTGCTCCGTTTCTTTTTGTTGGATTTATTCATTCTTCTTTCTACAGGATTTCCCCGAAAACGAGGCATTACATGGATTTGGGCGCACTACGACTGAAAAAGGGTATAACTAGGGGATGGCATTCAACAGGACGGTTCCTCTTCGTCCACCTTTGTTGTCCTCGTCTTCCCGTCCTTTCGTCTCGCCCAGACTTTTTTTTCTTTATATTCTGCTTGGTTCGTCTATGATCTAGTTTCATTTCCGACGATTCTATCGTTTTCCACTCGAATGCCCCCGAATCCACACAAACGTTCCATCGTCGTATTACGGTGCGTTTCGTGCCCGTCTCATAGCCCAAAACAAAACCTGTATCGTAATTTACGTATCAACTATAAATATTCTGCGACTAGATCGACGCATGATGTGTGACGAGAATGATGCGACCATGTGTGTGGACGCCATGCGAGTCTCGACGGGTGGAGTTTATCGATCATTGATAAATTCCCCCGCCTCGTCGATACCCACACTCGGCGCCAACCGCGAAATCCGCCGACGGTTCGGCGCGAGTGGCATCAGAGGACCTCCATCAAACATGGGCGTCTGTTCGTCTTGTTCTCGGGTTGCGAGGATGATTTTGTGGCCGATCGATTCAAAGCTGAGATGGGCCCCGATCTTGAACTCGTCTGATTTCCAAAGACGTTGATAGAGGTAGGCCTCGGTAGCGTGGTGTGATACGTGGGGGTGTGGTGTACAGATCCAAAAACGGAGCCGGTGACTCGCCCCGGGTGGGTTCGAAGAGACGGGAATCGAACTGTGTGCGGTGGAGGTCCGAATCGTTTCGAATTCACCCAAGGTTTCCCGTTGAGTACGTATTGTTCACGTGTAGGAAAAAAGAAACTTGCTAGATGAGAAACGTGATGGTGTGCGGTTCGCAATAGAGTCTGAGATGGTAATTCTCAAAGAGCGTTTTGCCCACGCCGCCAGCTTCGTAATCGAGGGCGAATGCATATATCCCGGTTTCGACGGGTTTCCATCTATGGGAAAAAAGGAATTAGGTCTTGGAGAGGGGGAGAGGGGGGAACGGGACCTGATGGTAAAGTTGACGTGGGCACGTCCGACGATGCCTTGGTAGATCGACATGTCTTGGGTTGTGTTTCGGAGAGAGGCAAAAGAGGCATTGGCAATGGTTGTAAAGTCGGGATCTCTACCGAACCAGAGGTCTTGTTCGCTAAATATGCGATGATCGATACCAGCCGGCGTACGCAACCAGACTCGGAGATGGTGCAGACAACCGGTCGGGAGGCTGGATCTCGGTGGGAACGCACTGTTTGGG
>JBBPLM010000245.1:0-18900 GCA_038089795.1 Pulchroboletus neoregius | reverse complement strand
TGAAGAAGATGAAGACCCCCCCAGTGCTGGTCCATCCGGTGTTCATGGCCTCAAGAATTCACAGAAGATGCGCATGAGGGATGACGACTCTCCTGTCGAGAGTCCCATTTCCGCCACCTCAACCCAGGGTAACTTTACTGGCCCGAATCTCGCCGACTTCTTTTGTTCCAAGACCTACGTCAACACCATCCATTTTGCGTCATCGTCTAATTCTCTGGCGATGTATCCGTTTTCTCCCAACATCCACGATGCCGGGGATGTTAACCAGCGTCATGCTCTGGATGCTGACCTCCCGATACCGGGAGCTCGGTTGGAGGGCAACCCGAGTCTTTACCGTGCTGCCTCGCGGAGCATGATCAACCTTGGTTCCACTCGCCATGCTGAGCGAGGACTGCGCCAGCTCATGTCCAGGGAAACGGTGGGGTCCAACCTAGCGTCCGCTTCCGGACATACTACCGAAACTCAAGCGGAATCAGAGGAGAGTGACACAGAAGCGGTGATTGGACGCCTCCTCCGACGCACTTCTATGCCTAGCTTCCATCCCACTTCGGATCCTCCGCCGTATCCCACGTTCAATCCACGTCCAAAGGAAAGTTGCAGTACGCCACCTGAGGATGAGGGGCGAGAGTGGCTACCACCTTACAGCAATTCTCTGTACCTCATAGGCATTATGCCTCGTAAGATGGAATTTAGTTCCCCTGGTGTACAGGCCAAGGACCGCAAGTGGAGACGCGTGGTGTGCGAGCTGGAAGGGACTACCTTTCGGGTGTACAAGTGTCCTCCCGGTGCCAGTGGTGCGGGGGTTTTAGGAGACTGGTGGGAAAAGCGCGTTGGCGTTGGTGATGTAGCTTCTCCCAATCCGCCCCGGACACGAAAAAAGGAAGAGCAGTTTGAAAGGCCGACGAAGCTAGGGATCGACGAGGCCCCAACAACACAGCCAGCGTCCTTGGGACGATCGACATCTGTCCCTCCCACGAGAGAGACCCTGCAAAGAAGCGAGTCGCAATTGTCGAATGCAACCCAATCTACGATGACATCCACGCCTAGGCGGGCAAAACGCATCTCGGGTGCAAGCTTTTTGTCACCCTTTAGGAGTTCGAGCGCCACTCGGCCCGAAACGAATGCTGGGGAAAGCTCGCGTCGACCTGAGTCTCGCGAGCTCGAATTGTTGCCTGTCGATACGCAAGACAGTCGTTCTTCATTGTCGCACGAGTCCACTGGGCGAGCGAGTCCGGCGACTCAGCGACTGTCTCAGCCACCACAACCTCGTTCGGCTTCGCGACTTACTTTCTTGTCCGTGACGACGGGTCGAGCGCAGTGGCGTAACGGGGAAATACCCAAACCACCCAAGGAAGACTTATTGCGCGCATACACCTTGCAGCACGCAGAGAGTGGTCTGGGGAACGAT
Organism: Pulchroboletus neoregius; assembly: GCA_038089795.1. Lineage (NCBI taxonomy): Eukaryota > Fungi > Basidiomycota > Agaricomycetes > Boletales > Boletaceae > Pulchroboletus > Pulchroboletus neoregius. The sequence continues at coordinate 17,492 of JBBPLM010000245.1, read as the reverse complement.
TATCTGAAACGGAAAAACGTGATCCGAGTGAGGTTAGAAGGAGAGCAGTTCTTGTTGCAAGCACCCGATATACCTGCCGTCGTGGAATGGATCGAGGTAAACAGCGTGCAGATTTGATGATGCTGGAGCTGATTGCTTTGCAGGGGCTCCACGCTGGGACCAACATTGCATTGGACATTGATCAACGACTAATGCCGAGGGGACCGATGTTTCCAAGGTTGGTTTTATTGTATTGTGGAGCCGGTTTTTCGGCTGATGACTGGGTTACTCAGGCGGCGACGGCGGCGTACGCGACGGGTGGAGGGTGAAGATACTACTAGTAGGACAGCTGGACAGCGACCACCGTCTGGGCCAGAGATACTGGCGTGAACTAGACATTAGTACTGGACAATTAGACTTGCATTATGCATACACTCATTCCATGATTTGTTTCAATAATTAATAAAAAATGTAGTTGTTTATATTTCTCACGGTTTTTTTGCTGTATACCACGTTCGGTTTTTGCCTTTGCCATCGTCGCACATCAAACGAGCTCCTCCGTTATCGTGTATCCGTACCCTCATCGATTTTCTTTCTCAACCTTTTTCTTCTTCCTTTCTTTTGGTTCTGGCAGCCGACTAAAGCCATTGCCCAAGTCTCCCTATCTACGCACCCGCATTCTCGCCAAAATTCGCCATAGCGAAAGCCGTAAAGGACCAACGTTATTGCGTGTCCGCTACCACTTGTTTTTTTCAACCAACATTCGTGCCTCGCTCCTTCACGCCAACGTCTGAACATTTCAAACACGTCTCTACAGCATGGCCGATTCTGCGACGGAGATCGATCTGGACTCGGTCATCGACCGCTTGTTAGAAGGTGGGTGGCGTGTGCCTCGTCTTTCGGGAGCTGCTTCAGATGGAAGAGAGTGTTGTGAACCCCACGACCCGCCGTCCTTGCTGGAGGGTTTCGAAAGTGGTTTCGAGGGGAGGGTTTAGGGCGTCGTGCGGTGAGGGCACCCCCGCGCAGCATGCGGCAGTGTTGTGATGCGCTGGTGTACGTTTGGTGGAAACAGCTCTCTCGGGTCCCTCGAACCAACCTTGGGTGCATTCTCACTTCAAAGCCCATTGTTCTGGTTTCTGAACAGGACTGTTGATTGGTGTCCCTCTTTTTTCACCCCTCTTTTTTTTATGACAGTGCGTGGAAACCGACCAGGCAAGCCGGTGCAACTACAAGAGTACGAAATCAAATATCTCTGCACGAAAGCACGCGAGATTTTCATAAACCAACCCATTCTATTGGAACTAGAAGCACCCATCAAGATTTGCGGTTCGTCTATCACGATTATCATCCGACAGTCAGCTTGTTGTGACTCATACCACTGGCATGCCCGACAGGTGACATCCATGGTCAATACTATGACCTTTTGCGACTCTTCGAGTATGGGGGTTTCCCTCCAGAAGCAAACTACCTCTTCCTCGGCGACTACGTCGACCGGGGTAAACAATCCCTCGAAACCATCTGCCTTCTCCTCGCATACAAGATCAAGTACCCTGAAAATTTTTTCATCCTTCGTGGAAACCACGAGTGTGCAAGCATCAACCGAATTTATGGTTTTTATGACGAATGTATGTCGTACTTTCTTCATCACCCCGAAGGGTGGTCGGTATTGAAAACAGAACCAAGGCAAACGGCGGTACAACATCAAGCTATGGAAAACGTTTACTGATTGCTTTAATTGTCTACCCATCGCCGCCATCATCGATGAGAAGATATTCACCATGCATGGCGGATTGTCTCCCGATCTTCAATCAATGGAGCAAATACGAAGGGTCATGAGACCAACAGACGTTCCAGACACTGGTACGTTCGCCTCCTGTATGTCGTGAGGAGATATCTCATCGATCGTGCAGGACTACTTTGTGACCTTCTATGGTCAGACCCAGACAAAGACATCACTGGGTGGTCGGAAAATGATCGAGGCGTCTCGTTTACGTTTGGGCCAGACGTCGTCTCAAGATTTTTGCAGAAACATGACATGGACCTCATTTGTAGAGCACATCAGGCACGTTTCTGCCACTCCAATATCGCTTGTGTGTTCGGATCACTGATATTGTTACAGGTCGTGGAAGATGGTTATGAATTCTTCGCGAAACGACATCTTGTTACGTTGTTCTCAGCACCAAATTATTGCGGAGAGTTTGACAATGCTGGCGCCATGATGAGCGTCGACGAGACTTTGCTCTGTTCCTTCCAAGTGAGTTGTCACGTGATCATGTACAGCCGACTTTGTTGACAGCGGCCCTAAGATTCTTAAACCCGCCGAGAAGAAAGCCAAGTACCCATATGGAGGCATGAACATGGGACGACCGGTGACACCACCTCGCAAACAGAAGAAGGGAAATAGCAAGACTGGTTAAGTCAGGTGGAGCCTTCCTTCATCTTTCTTGATCCAGTTTCATGTTTATTCTCTCTTTCTTTAATTATGTTTCCTTTCGGTTATCCCGGTCATGGCTGGTGTTATCTTGCTAAAGGGATGGTTTATAATGATGGGAAGGATGACAGGCCTTGCACCAGCCCTCTTTGATGTCGGGGCTGCCAGAACAAAGCGACATGGTGGAGCATGAATTGAAGGCGAGGATGAGGTAATGATGAACCCGTTTTGCATGGTACCCTGGCAGAGAGCGATCACCACACATCACAATCCCTACCGTATCTATTCTTTCACTTTGGACGCGAACCTCCGTAAAACAAATCAGCCCTCTCGTTTATCTCCCACTTTTTGGGCGGAGACCATGTGTACCTGTTTTCTTTACTTAAAGTGACAGCAGTGGATGATGTCGTGGACCCCTGCTCTCACATCGTGTTTTTCTTGTCATCCATCTCCTTTCTTCCTTGCGAGGCATTTGATAGCCTGATCCGTTCATTCTCTCTCTTCTCCTGTCTTCTTTTTCTTTTCCCCTTGTCACAGTAGGTCTGTCCATATACTACATTGACTTAATTTGTTCGGGGACTTGTGCGGGAGGGGGATATTAGACTGATCTATGGATCTGGTGCGTCTGATTCAACGAATTCGACGAATTCGAACTTGCCGTTGAGGTGCAACTACGCTGGCAAAGTCGTTCTGGCTTGGATTTGCCTTGCGGGGCCGCGGCCGTACCCATCGCCCGCGGCCCGGGTCGACTCTTGCCGTCGAGTACGGGGGTGGGATCCACTACAGTAATTCAGACGTTTCCACACTAGAGTGTTATCCACGCGTACGTATACGGCGGCCGGGTCGCGCTCTATTCCATGTTTTTTTTTGGTCGCTCTATCACACACGCGTCGTTATGAACGTTGGGTGCAACAGCGGCTATCGTCAAGAAAGGGAATACGATACGTGAGGGGGATGGGAAATCATAATACTCCTACGGGGAGACGAGGTGGCGCTGGAAGGTGGGATCATGATACTTCCAAGGTTCGGGATGCATGTAAATGAACCCCGGTAATACCCACAATCTTTTCAGATAAAGCCCATCCCATTCTGTCGCCGTCCGTGGATGAATATTTGAGTGCCAGTATAGACCAACCCATATGGCCAGTTGCTAGGCGGTTTCTCAGCAGTCCCGGACTCCCTGTCAGTGAGACCCCCCTCGTCCCTCGTGATCAATTATCATCGACGATGCATCAGGTGGCGCAGGCCCGCGGGGTGGGATTACCGTCACGCTCGGTCACCCCGAATCAAGACCATGAAACCGTGACAATGACTGTGTAGTTTCACTTCGAGCTTCCGCCCGCTTGCTTTTGGGGGCACTAGTCACGGGTCATGCGTGATTGTCGGGCTCGAACCCTTCTTGACTCTGACGCTTGCCAGTGAGTGCGTCCGAATCAGGAGCATCACCTCGAGGGAGGAAGAGACGGCGGGCGGTCGCCGCGTGCGGCGTCCCACCTTCTCAAGGAGACCGAGACCGACAGGGTCGGTACATATGGAGTACGAAATGGACATGCCAGTGTCCCTTGAAGGTCCCCGGAAACAACTTCGGAGAAACGCGTCATGTGGTCCACCGTCCATCACATGTCACATGGAACCGATGGAGGAGGCGCAGGGGTGTGGAACGTTTGTGAATAGGAATGTGCCCCCTTTTTTCCTGCGGTCGTCGATCAAACCTCGTTGATATCTGTCCAAGGATAAGTAGATAAGGTGACTGTGACTGTGGGTGTCATCGCCGACCGTGTCGGAAGATGATATGAATCATCTCCTGAGGGATAGCATCTCATTTCGTTGCATGTATTGTACACATATGCACATCGTCAAGCAAAAGGGTATATCGTACACGTTGGACTAACAATCGACGGCTGATAATGTAATGATAAAGCCAAGATAAGAACCGATGGGTATCATGCATCTTCTGAACGCTTTTCGAAATCCTCGCGAGTTTCGCGCGTCTCTGCCTGGTGCATAATCTTGTCAATCGCATCCTCGCCATCGAACAACGCCGCCGTCTCTTCCAGCGTTCGGTTCTTGGTTTCCACGATGAAGAACCACAGAAAGACAAACTCGAAGGCAAGCCAGCAGACATACACGAGCTAAAAAAGCATGGGAGTGATTGTTTGTTGGTGATGGGTGGATAGATATAAAAGCGCGACTTACGTAGTATTTCCATCCAAGGGCATCCAGTGCGATCGGGTTGACGTACTGGTTAAAGATAAGGGCGACCGAAATAACAAAATTGAAGACGTTGAACCCTTTGGCACGGAGGCTGTACGGCAAGATCTCGACCGTATACGAGACAATGAGGGGAGTGAACGCGAGGTCATATGCAGCGTAGAAGAGGAAGATGAATGCAATGACGGCATGGCCGGCCGCAGCGGTCCCGTGCTGAGCATACTCGGAGAAGCAAATCGCTTGTGCCGTATAGAACAGCGTCATCAAAGCGGCAGAAATCAGGAAGAGGAAGCGACGGCCGAGACGGTTGACCATGAAAGAGGCATACACCGCCCAGCACAGGTTCCAAATTTGTAGAATACCGTTGATGAGGAGTTGAGTGCCTGTACCGGTGATACCGATCTGGTCGAACACCTTGTTCAAGTAGTACGAGACGAGACCGTTGCCGGACCATTGCGAGAAAAAGGCAATGGCAACGATGATACGCATACGCTTGCGGTTTCCAGGAGTAGCAATGAGCGCCTTCCAACCGACGTTGGCAGAGACTGTACGGTCAAACTCGAGGGCAGCCTTGATTTCCTGGAATTCATATTGTACGAGGGGATCTGAACTGGAGACGAGCTTGTTAGGAAAATAAGATTTGCTGTGGTGTGCACTTACACATTGCCATCAGCGTGGTAATAGGCAAGGACATTCAATGCCTCGTCTTCACGTCCCTTGCTCATGAGCCAACGAGGCGACTCCGGTGCAAACAAAATAAGGACAAATTGTACAATCGAAGGTAGACCCTGTAGCAATGAGGGCAAGCGCCATGCCCATGTGCTGTTTATCTTGAAGGTACCGTACGTTGTCCATGCGGCACTAAGAAAAAATGAAAAGCCGAAAAGCCACACGACGTGGAAAAAAACGTACACGATAGAACCAGCATACCACAGGGAATTGTAGAGGGATGTTAAAGGGGCACGATATGTAGGGTATGAGATTTCGGTAACCAGCATGGGGGCGGCGTTGGCTGTAAACAATCATATTCCTCAGCTTACGGAAAGTATGATTGAATCTACGGAAATTACCTGCGAAAGTGAGGCCAAAGCCGATCAAGAAGCGAGCACCAATGAACATGCCGACGGATTGAGAAGCAGTTTGAATGGCGGTAGCAATGCACATGATTGTCGCACCCAACCACACGGCGCGACGACGACCAATGCCGTCGGACACGTAGGGGGCAAAAGGATAACCTGCCAACCCGCCAATATTCTGTGTGCGTATGGTCAGGAAATGGAATACAAAGTAAAGCCTTGTGTGCTCACTTGGATGGCATTGAGAAGACCGAGCTTCCCACCAGATGGGTTGTTGAAAGCAGACTCCCACTGAGAGAGACTCTGCAAACCGTTCATCATGCTACCGTCGTAACCATTGGTGGACGAGGTAATGAGACTGGAGGTGATATTACAATGTCAGAAGACTCATATGACATGCGAGGGTCTTCCAGACATACAAGAGGACGATCCATGCATGGAGGATAATGAGTCTGTCGACATATGTGAGCGCAACTTGGTACGACGGCAACGTAGGGTACCCACCGTCTATTATTGTACCACTTTCTTTGCGGGTCGACCAGATGCGCCAACGACGCATCCTGAATTCCAGCTGGAGCAGCACCGGCACCCATATTGTCTTCTGAGTGATTACAAGAAGGGAAGAAGGAAGGTGGATGAGGACGAAACCTCTATGTGCTGTTTGCGCGTCTTATAGCCCTGGGCTCGGGAAAACATTCTATCCCCCAGTTCGGGTCCCGAGGTACCCCGCACTGGGGTTCCAATTGTTCAAGTGGTATTTTCACCACATCCTGATTGCAGTACCTGAAACCGTCAATTGGAACCGGACAGTTCACGGTGAATTTGTGAACTTGTGCGAACTCGGAATGCGGGCCAGTGTTGACCGGTCGACCGTTGAACCCCAGGTACATACCCCGCCATCAGTTTCCTTTTTGTTTCGAAGTCGCATCACGAGAAAGAGAAAGTCATTGCCACGCCATCAGACAAAGTTACTCCGTCCACCTGCCCGTCAGTGCCACATCGACGCGAATGACCAACTCGGAGATCAGTTTGGATTCTCGACAACCACTGTCAGCGATGGGATGGAGAGATTGGCGGTCCGTGGCCCCGTCGGTCAGGCATCATCGATATCATGCGTCATGATTCGAATGGCGCTATGACTACCGAGATCATTACCTCTCGCGGTAAAACGACTCGAGACCCGAGTACTCTGGACCGGAATAGGACCAAGTTCCGCAGTAACATACTCGACCAAAATAACCCCTGCGTGCCCTTATCCAAGTCCGAATATCATCCGGACATGATGCCCTCCGGCTCCTTTCCGTATAAGCTAAGTAGAAACGAGAATAGAGAGAGATGAAGTCATTGCCGGATCTCCACCATAGAATACAGCACACAAGTACATTGTCACTTCGTGATCTATCCCGCCCGTTGTCAACGTCTCGGAGTCTGTGCGGAGTGACAGCGTGTCGGCGCACACGCTTATCGGCGATAACGTCTTTTCTGGATTCTGGATAGCACCTCCCAAACAAGCCAGATCATGTGTTGCCGAAAGCAAATGCCATCTACATACAAAAGTAAAGGCGCACAATGGAAATACGAAAGCAAAAATCATCCATAGCATCATCGAGCAATCCCAGCACCATTGGGTAAGATCCGGGTACTACAACCGTTTGAGCATTTCGCTGGCCGACGACACGTCCTTGCTTTTATTATAAGCGCTTCCCAAAGAAGCGTCGTAGTATGTGCGTCCATTGCTTGTCTCCGTGAATGACGGCGGAGTAGCTACCGAGTCCGCCTTTTTCCGCCTCCCAAACGGAACGACCCAGTTGCTCGCAAACGTCGCAAGTGTACTCGACGCTGTTGGTGGTGCAGCTTGTCGTTCCGTCTGCGGTTGCGGCTCCGTATGTGTATGTGGCAGTTGACCAGGACCAGGACCAGGACCAGACCCAGATCCCAAAGGCGACGCCCACGCAACATGGTACGACGACGTCCGCCGTCGGTTCACCAACAACTGTGACATCCCATCAGAAAGCGACCCTGATGGCGATGGCGGACCCCCAACCGACGCTGGTTCAGACGAGAACGGGACCGCGGTCAATATGGGTTCCGTCAGCGCGGTCGTCGCCACAGCTTTCACTGCAGTCGGGGAACTCGTCACCGTCGCCAGCGTAGGCGGTCGTGCAGAGGATATTCTGGATGTCGTCGAGAGCCGGGACGCACGGGAACCTGGGCGTAATGGCGAGGATGTACGAGGCTGTGATATCGGAGGCGCCGAATGTGGTGATGGGCCCGGTAGCCCTTCGGGGGATAATGTCGAAGACGACGGTGATGGCTGTGGTTGCGGTTGCGCCGAAGTAGAAGGCTCGGGGTCTGAGCTAGGAGGAGGCGTAGACACCTCGACCTTGGACGGCGAAACAACTACGGGCGTCGGCTCTTCAGATGGTTCGAGAGACGCTTGAGCAAGCAATCGTGAGAGTGACGAAGGGCCAGCGGAAGGCGTCGAGGCTGCTCGCGGGCGCGCAGGAAACAAGTGCGAGGTAGGATGTTGCGTGATACTGATCAATTCTTCGACCTCGGCTTGAGGTGGGCCTGGAAGAATCGGAGGTCGTTCTGGCGTCACCGACGTCGACTTGCGTTCGTTTTCCGGATCCGACACGGCCGAGACCTTCCTCAAATTGGGCCTTCGCTTGTTAATCTGGCTAGATTGTGTCCAGTCTTCGACTTCTAGCATGTAATACTTGATGCCGTCCCCCAAGCCGTAAGGATTACTCGTTGGATCCTGTCAAAATACAATGAGATGGAGGGAGAATAATGCATAATTAATTCTTTACTTTTTGGTCGACTACTCGCTCGGTGATGGACGTAATCCGAGCGACTATCCATTCTCGTGACTTCAACTGTTCCGCTAAATGTCCCGTAGCCAAAAGGAAATAATGAGGAAACGACACTGCGCACAGAGTGAACGTTGGGCGTCAGATCACAATCGCCACCAGACCTCGAGCACAAAAAAACGACGCTCACCATTAAACGCGGCCCAAGGTTTCGATACCGAATTTCGAGTGGGAAGAAACAGCGCAAGATCCCCCTTGGCAAAATTCCGGAACGATATCTTGCCCTTGGCGCGCTCCCTGTATTCCTTGCATTGCTTCTGCCATTTCCTGATGACCGTCCCCGTTTTGGCAACCGCGTCCAAAAAGTGGTCGTGGTCAAACGCCCGTAACAGCTCCAGTGCACCGACGGGATCGGAGGGATCGATTGGTGATGGCTCTTCCGCAATCACATCATGACGCAATGGTGGAGGTGGGGAAAACGCAGATTCCACCATGTGGGGATGATTGCTCTGGTGTTGACCTTGTTTCACGTTCGGATGGGTCGTATATGCGCGCACCATCGACATTGCCTTGGAATGCGCATTTCGAAAGGCGATTGCCACATCGAGCATCTGCGCCAATAATCGCCCGCTATTCTCCAAACTCTGCTCCAGGTCTGACTGCGAGACCCGTCCGGCCGTCGCGTCCTCTAGCAATAGCCGCTCGACATGCCTCGCTTCGCGTAACTCGTGCTCAACGCGTTGCAGCTCCTCCCGCAAACCCATCGCGTCGGCGTTGGTCAGATCGACGTTGGCATGAGCCTCCTTCAACTGTCGATTCGCGTCCTCGAGTTGTTCCCTCAGTTCCGAAAACTGATGCTCCAGGACAGCGCGATCCCCGTCCGCCTCGGCAATGTGATCCCGGAGCATCCGATCATGCTCCGTCGCTTGTGCCTTCAGCAGTCGATCCTTTTCCATATTCGACTCTTTTAACATCCGGTACACCTCGTCATTCTCCGCCCTCGCCGTCTGTATTTGGCTCTCCAAGTCCTCTCCACGCGAACGCGCTTCTTCAAGATTCCGCAGCGTCGCCGTTTGTTCTTCCAACAGTTGATTAACCTTGGCCGCGTTCTTGGCCTCGAGGGCCTTTACCTCCTCTGCTTGCGCGCGCACCTGTGCCAGCTCCTGTCGAAGCACATCCGCTACTCTCGCTTGCTCCGTCCCATCCCCCAGCGCCTTGACACGCTCTCGGCGCAGCGCTTCCACGTCCTGCGCCAACTCCGCATTTCGCCGCTCCAGAATCCGCCGCACGGACACCTCACTCTCGATCTGCGCCTTGGCTTGATGAAGCTCGCGTTCCAACGCATCGGCTCTCTCGCACTCTGATTGAGCAGCGAGGTCAGCGTTCTGAACATCCTTTGTCAGGCGGTGTAGTTCGGCTTGGAATGTGGTTCGCTCTTGTTGTATTGTGCGTTCCAGACGGTCTCTCGCTTCTTCGGTATTGCGGAGTTGTTCCGAAAGTTCTTGGAAAGCCATCTCGTCGGCCTCTGTAACTACGAGGGTGTGAGCAATGGATCGAAGCAAAGATGAAAAAAAAGCATACGCTTTCTTCGAGACGCTGATAGTCGAGACACAGAAAGCACTATGAATATCCGTATGAGAAGATGATGGGTAAATGAAGGATGAGGGACGTACGTGAACGTTCCGCTATACGGTCGAAGCCTGCTTCGAGGTTGTCCATTTTTTGTACGAGTTTTTCGAGCGCAAAACGTGCCTCCTGTACGGAATTGAGAACCGCGAGATCCTGACTCGCTCGTGCGTATTCCTCTAGGTCGTGCACCACTTGCAAAAATCCTGTCCCAAAGCGGTTATGATCCCTTTTTTCCCTCGTACACTCGCCAAACTTGATCAAACTTACCGTCCACGTCTTCTCTCTCCAGCGAATATGCCGCATCCTTGCCTCCGGAAGGTGAAAAGTCGATGGTGGGTACAGGATCTTCCATACCCCGAGTATCGAACGGGAGTTGACCATGTACCTCTCCACGGTATACCTGACGACGCTTTCTCTCGTTTGCGCTGCAACGCATTGTGATCCTAAGCCGTGACCAATAAAATGGGCTCACTCACGAGAGTTTTGCCATGACCTCGAGAATTGATTGTGCTCGTTGATAAAAGAATCGTGCTATTCGGGCGGTGAGCGACAACGGGTTAGATCATGTTGGAAAGCCTCACCAAACTCCTTTCGGCGTACGATCTCGATCACTGTAGCCCCGTAAGAGTACAGCATGTTGTGTAGACGTTGAATATGGGAAAAATTGGTCTTCGTTCGGAATTTGCTTTGCAATTGCGACAGCGCAGTAGGGAGCGAAACGAGATCCACGTTCAGAGTGCTGATGTGACGCAACGCGCTGATGCATTGTTCAGTATAGTCATTCTAGGCGACATTGTTAGCCCATGTTGACGATTGCTGTCAACAGACCGTGCAACGTACCTTGGCGCGCGTCATTGCCTCCACTTCGTGCCTGAGAAGGCTATCGAGCTGCTTGAGCTCTGCCTAAGGGGGTGAGGGCATACTCGCTAGACCATCTTACCACGTTACCTTGCATTAGCGCGTCGTGGTTCGTCGCAGGACTCTCCATCGCAGCAGCGATTTCAGACGCCTTGTCCAGAGCATCGTGAAACCGCCTCCCCGACGCTTCCGCATCTTCAATGATCCTAACGCAATGTGAGCAACACGTGATCACAGCATCCAGACTCGACCTTACTTTATATTTGCCACCGTCGAACGAACCCCCTCTGCACCCCCTGTCAACCTCCCCACCGCCATTTCGGACTCGGAAAACTGCGTTCGTAAGTCATCTAAGTACGGGATGAGTATCAGCCAAGTTTTCGTCCCTCACCAAAACGCGTCCCACTCACTATGTATGCGTGCACACCCATCCGCCACAAGTTTCATCCGATCCCGGGCCACATACGTCCCCAGCGTCCTAGGTCTTTCACCCCCCTCGATCGCCTTCCGCATCGTCGGGGACATAAACTCGACGTGTACCTCGACGTGGTTGATGATATCCAAGTCGGCGTCAACAGCGGAGAGTAAAGACGCTTGGCGCGTGAGGTCCCGAGAGGCCGTGATGGCAATCCCGTCAAACACGTCCGTAATATCGAGCGTGTTGAGATCGAGGCTGCTGCATGCGATACGTACCGCTTCGTGCTGACGATGGAGCGTTGCGAGCGTGTGGGTGATGTAGTCAAGGTATACATGCGCACTGCGGAGGTATTGGGCTGCGAGATGGGAAGGTTTGTACGGCGGCGTCGCGGAGAGGACTTCTGTTCATGGGTCATGGGCCAGGGTCAGAGAGGTGAGCAGGAGAGAGAGGTGATAGTGATAGGAGACGAAGAAGGAGACGTACCCTCTATGGGAAGTTGCAGTGGTGGCTCGACACGGAGCTCCATGAGCACCTCTGGAAACTCGATATCGAGATAACGTTTGTTAAACACATAAATGGTCTGACCACCTTTCATGAGTACGAGAAAGCTGGGATGCATGGGACGGAGGCATAGCTGACAGCTACACGCACCTGGTCTTGAGCACCAACGAGTTCGCGCACGTTATCGGTCCGTAAGCGCGTCCCGTCCGAGAGGTACGCCAGTATGGCATCTTGATCGACGTCAATCTCTTGATGGAGGAAATACTCGAGACTTCCTTTCCTGTGACCGACGAGTCAAACGGGTCGCTCAGAACCAACCTTGAGTCCCACCTCTCGATGTCCCGCAAGGTAGCACTAACCTAAGTGGGGCTGTTCAACGGGCTATATGTTGAGCGACGAGCAGGACTCACTTGAAAAGATTCGCCGTCCTCAGCACGACAAATCTGGATCATAGTAATGGAGACGAAGCAAAGTCAAGAGGGCAACTCGAGAAACCCGACGTAACAATCCAAAATTGGGTATATAGCCCCTAACTCACAAAACCAAAAAAAAAAACGTCCAAAATGTTAAATACAATATACACCGTAGTACTTAAGTCATATTAGAATTAATCAACTATCCGTAGGTCCTCGTTCGCTGATTCGCTCGACTCTTGCTCATCCTCATCCTCACCTTCTTCGAATGAAACACACCAAAAAACCTTTCCTACCGGCTCCTCATCGCCATCGCCGGTAGACACTTTTTTTCGTTCACAACAGATAAACCTGACCGGATGTTTGTCCCAGTACCTAATCAGATCGAAAGAGATGCCACCCGGAAGACGTAGCGCCAACGTCGGGCTGAACTCGAGGTAACCATAACAAAAGTCCGTCGTCACGAGATCCTGCATTCCCACGCTTCGTCAATTTATCGTTCGTCCATGCACCATGGAAGACACACCTGCGGCCCTAGAATGACCTCTTGACGATGCTGTGCACTGGCAAAGAACGACCTGCGTTCACCTGGGGTCCGAAAGTACATATCGCACCTGGTCCCTTTCCATCGCATGTGTGCTTTCTCAAGAGACCTTTTGAGCCTATTGTTGACGTTGTCTCGCAGTGACGACTTTGCAGAGCTATGCGATGTATCGGAACTCGAAGACCATGAAGTGGAGAATGAGGAACGAGAGAACGAAGGAGTTGTTGAGGTGCAAGATTGAGGTGGGCAGATAAGACATGTCGAGGCTGTCCACAGTTGGGATGTATCGTCGGATATAGAAACAAGTGGGGGAAATGGGGGGATCTCAGACTGGGTTAGCCCGTCTAGCTCGTACAGACGTTCGTGCGCAAAGTGAGGCATCGTTGCAATCAATGGTGAAAGCGCCCACGGCTTGGAAGTAATGAGATCGTACTCCAACGTAGGATCAATGAAGCTTTTTTTCCCATTTTAAATGAATCCAGGACCACATCATCAGGACGGACACACTCACTGCATGAATTTAAGAGCTGCACCGGAGCCCCAGGGTAGCTTCAACCGCTTCTCAAAGATATTGCCAAACATAATATCATCCGCCGAACGTGGTTGCAAGAACCGGCCTGTATAAAGCACATCAGAAGACGGCGCGTGGACACTTGGATCCTAGTACATGCCTTGAACCTGAATGCTCCAAGTGATCCCTTTTCTATCCTCTCTCTCAAAATATTCGCTCGTCAACCGTCTTCCCTTTGGATCGACAAAATTCTTGACGTAAATTGCAATCCTCCCCTCAAAATGCTCAGAAGAAATCGTATACGCCTGTCCCGTATTGACGATGTCGGTGATGGGCGCTAGATCCTCTGCAGTCGGACCAGCAAGAACACGCAGGCGAGGCATGGTACGGCAACGATCACGGTCGTGGTTGCAACGCAAGACGACAGGACGAATACAGGATACTGTCGAAGTTCCTGGGCAACTTCAGTGACCGTGTTCAGAGATAAGTCAGGTCAGGATGATCGACGGGACCCGCTCGTCGATTTTGAAGGGGCTTTGCACAGATGTGATCACCGTTCTGCCTCCTGCTGGCTCCAACGGTTACGTAGTGACTAGTGACTTCCTACCCTTTTTTGGCAATTTAACAATAATGCCATATCAATGTCAACGACGACAGTCACCCGCGTCAGCAACGTTGGCGTTGAGACTGGGTTGGACGACGACGACGTGGACCTTGTAATACCAACGAGATCACGGTGATGTGATGGCGATTGGATTCAAATGTATATATGGGTAGTTTCCACTCGACACGCGTTTTGGGCCACACACAGAATACTGGCCTGGGCCATGTGGAGGGACATGCTGGGTATCAAGGAAAACGTGAATCTGGGTCAACCTACAAAGAACAAGAGGGAAAAGGATCAGTTACACCGTATTGGCGTACGCATAGTAAAGATGCCAACACGATAAATACACAAGCCCAAGGGAAAGAGTCCTAGTGACAAAGCTGAGCGCTGAATACGGAACATCAATGCATCGTCGATAGCTGACTTTCAACGAGCATAGATTCCCAAAGGAAACCCAGAGCAACACGAAAACCAAAAATCTCTCGATCGATCCTTCCATTCAGAGACCCAAAGGATCAAATTCATCCGCCTACATCCCATGAATGCGGAAGCCTATCTCCATCAACTGCCACATAGCATCCCCGCGAACAGCACAAGTACACCCAACAGCACTAGCGAGCCCATCCTTGGCACACCCGCATTCACCCACGCCGAGCTCGAAGACCATACCTGTGCCGTCTTGGCGTACGACGGCCCACACACATTATTCACCGCTTCCGCGGCAGTGTTGTACGTCTGCGCAAGACCCACCAGGGTCGTGCTATTGGTACTGTTGAGCGCTGAGGCATAGGATGCCATCAGTCCCGATGTGCAATCGTTACACGCGCTCGTTGTGATGTTCGGTCCGAGCGGTTGGCCGAGCGGTAACTGGTAGAACCAATAACTTGACGGGTCGGAATCCGCGACAGCTTCGACAAAGCAGTACGAATTTGTGGTTGGATCCACTTGACAGGCGGCGTTCCGCATCAGATCGTACGCGTGTAAGGCTGTAATTCAGCAAAAACATTCATAGATAGTGAGTGAGGTAATACGATAGACTTTTGATTGATGTGATAGTCACCGTTGAGAGTCACCACGGCCGTCTCGACCTGGTTCGCAAGGTCTGTTTGGCAAGACGCTTGTAGCGCCGATGCAAACCAAGACATGTTGGCATCGCACTGCACCTGCGAAGTAACCGTGTCGCAGATGCCCCATACATCCGTGTTCATCAAGTTGATGTCCTTTTGGGCCTGTATGTTCCGAAAGGATTATTCACATTTCCTCAGAGACGGGACGAAAGTGATAATTACCTGTGTAAATGCATAGGATGTGGAGATCAACAGGGAAAACGGTCGACAGGAACGAAACGCATCCACTTGTGTCATATTCAGGAAAAAGTCGTAGCAAGCAGTAGTGGAAAAATTGGTCGAGAGTGTCGTATCAAAGGGTTGGGGGAAAGGCGTGGGTAGCACTGGGTTTACGGGAACCGTTGGGGTGGGTGTTGTCGTATCACGTTCTACAAGGCGATTCGAAGTAGATCTCTTGACTAAATGGTTGCTCGCAGTCCTGTGTGGCTGGTGAAGTGACCAATCCGACATTTTTGTCCATTCAGTCCATTCGTGATCGCCATCCATTGAAAGTAGGTCAAAGACAGCAGGGTGTGTCCAAAAACGGGTGAATGCAGTGAGGAGCATAAGAGCGAGAGGAACGATGATCCATCGAATCGAGCAGCGAAACTTTTGTTTTGACAGGGCGATGCGGGTATCTTCTATAGGGTGCTTTGCTGTTTGAATCACGTCCGAAGAATCGATAGCTTGCCGTATAAGAGGAAGCGGCGAGGGAGGGGGGGTAAACATAAGCTATTCGTAGAGCGACGGGGTCGTTGAAAAGAGTGTGTTGACAAAACGAGTGAATCACAGGCTTAAAAGCCTGTCTAAAGTATGATGGGGGAACTGTCACAGATAGGCAAACGTTCCGAGTCAGTCCCAAGACTACTCAGACGTGGATCAGCAGAAGTAACATCGTGGCTCACCTGGTTTTTAGGAACGGGGCGAACGTCAGCGTCAAAAAGTGTTCTTCCGTACCGTTTAGCCCTGGGGCGTTCCCATTGTGTGGTAATACCAGGGGGCCATTTTTCTCCCAGATCATGACCTTATCTCCGCGAAATTGGACCGAGTGACCACAAACGTTCACAGCCGATCGGCAAAGTGGGTGCCTCTTTTTATAAAAATCGGCTAAGCTGTCGATTGCAGCGTTTTGGGGTCTGATTTTGTGACTTGCACAAAAAGCCCAACTTGCTATAAAGTCTCATCGAATTATTCGTTGACTGCGGTTTCCACTGGGTAAATCTCCCGGATATGAACGTTTGAACCCGACCCATTGGAGTTGGACTCGAAGTCGAGACCTTTCGAAGGCTCGAAGCTAACTTAGAATTTATTTGACATGGTGGATAAATCCGAGTGGCTGTGCACAAATTGAATCACCGCCAACGAAAATGCGGTGCAGCCGCTCGGTACTACATAGTATTCCGGCTGTGCCGCGGTGCCATGAGAGTACCAAGTTCGAGCTCCGCTTACACAACTTGGGGGGTGTTTGAGGTTTTATGTGGCGTTCAATTCATCAAGCAAGGGCCCCGAACATTCTCTAAGCACTGGCATGACAGCGCTGGACAGTGCGTCCATCGCACCACCAAGTACGTATTGCAGGATTCAAGTTCGACAAGTACTGACGGTCGCTATGGTCAACGACTTCATACTTCCGCCGATTGCCACTCCGTTTCTTTGGGAGACTTCTTCGGACAACTTGTCTTGTCGCCGGAATGAACGATTCAGACCGTCGAACATCGTTGTTTCACCATCTTTGGTGAGTGATATTAGCCTGGACTGCAATTGGAGGACAATTCTGTGATTGAGCCACTTATCTAATGTGTCCATATGACCCACTTGCACCCAGAATGTCCGAAAACCCACGCCACAACCCAACACCCGCTCAGCGCTTTTTCTGTCGCGTTGATCAAGTTTCATGTTTGCAGCTCGCATCGATGCTTCGATAAAACTAGCAGTATTCCCTTGTGCTCCTCGCGTAAGAGGGCGTAAGGCGCAACAAATTATTTAAAAACGGCAAATATATCCTGTCACCGATCAGTCTACATTTTTTTCCTCTTAGGATGCCATGCGCAAGAAGATGAACAAGATTGGAAGCCACGGAACTCTCTCTTCGCAATATGTCTTCTAGTCTAGTATCTCGTTATACGGGAACTAGAAAATAGATCCGCCTCCTGTGGATATCACGAGTGCGTTCAGCGCAATCTACCACGCGCAAAGTCCGAGAAGCGATTCAGCTCACCATCGATGATAATATCCGCACCATTAATATACCTTCCCGCGTAACTGCACAACAATACAACCGCACCTGTCAGCTCTGCCGGATCGCCCATCCGACCCATCGGATTCCTCGAGGCCCATATACGTCTTGCTTCCTCGAGACCCGACCCATGGTTCAAGATTGTATCCATGTATCCAG
>JBBPLM010000242.1:0-13738 GCA_038089795.1 Pulchroboletus neoregius | reverse complement strand
AGGATTGAAGAGACAAATCTGAACCCAGAAGGTGTCATCGCATTAAATACATGTAGGCGATTGTGGGGGGAGGTCACCTGAGTTAGACATGATGCTTTTTTTCGTGAGTTTAGTTATTTGTCGGCGCGGAACGACGCTTGGGACGTGCAGCTGGTAGTTAAGAAGGATCGAATATCCGAAAGCATCGGTATGCCGAGGAATTTGTAGGGAAAATGACCAAATGTGAGATGAGATGAGAGAGTCCGACAGACAGACATGTGATTTATTTACAAACTCAGATTGACGTTTTCGAGGTTGGCAGGTGTGTGCCGGAGCGGGTAACCCCTTGCCGAGCTTCGGCTTGCACGGGCCGACCCACCATTTTTCTGCGATGACAATTTTACTAGAACCTCACTGCGATGTCCGTTTTCGGGGCGCTAATCTGTCTGGGAAATTTACCGTGCCGAGATATCGTGTGGATGGCTCCGAATCCGTCTTGTGGAGTCCCACTTTTTAAGAGTATTTTAGCTTCTTCATCATGATTGTTGCATTGGATTGTCACGGTCGCTCATCTCGAGCAACGTATCCTTATCCAGGCAGAATTGGGCATGGAGTGGCCCTCATACGCGACGTGGCCTCGTGGATGGTGCATGTCTGCAATGGACCTCTGTTACACCGAGCAAGGGAACGACTGCAACTCGACAAGTGGTTGGGTGACACCTCCGAAGCGTGTACGATCTCAGTAGCAACCGCTCTAAATTTACAGCTTGGTACCTGTGGTCTACCCAATGTTATGGGACGGGCGGCACCCCGCAGTTGCCTCATGGCAACCCTTCACATGGCAGTGACATGGAAATTGCATTTCCTCGTTGCTGGTTGCCATGCAATGGCCGCATGCATGTATATAAGATCGTGAAGGACGAGGCAAGGCAGCTGCGCACACCTTCTTCGTCATTCTCTCATATGCGTTCACAATCTATCATCTTTATCACTTTTTTACTGACCCTGGTAGCTGCATTACCATACCATGGCCCTCTGAGGATTCCGATTCACAAAAGGTCGACCCTAATAAAGGATGGGATAGTCGACCTAGACACCGCTCGCTCTCATATTGCGTATTCGGAACAGTAGGTGGCGTCTGATATCTTTTTATACCTTTTCCATCTTATCTATGACAACCAGAAAGTATTTGCAAGGGCTTACTGCGTTTGAGGGTCGCACTGGCGTATCCTTGCCATCTTTGAGTGGTGGCACTCTCACTCGACGTGCTATGGGTGCTGATCCACTCACGGATGACGGGAACGTAAGATGGTACGGCGCGATTTCTGTAGGGTCGCCTGGTGTCCAGTACAAGGGTGAGCCACTCGTCCATGTCGTCATACAATACCTCATTCATATCATCCAGTGGATTTTGACACTGGCTCCGCGGACCTATTCCTTCCTGCGTCAAACTGTGATTCAACATGCGATGGACACACGCGCTATAATCCAAACGCGAGCTCTGTCGCTTTGTATCAAAACTTTTCCCTTGCGTATGGCGATGGCTCCACGGTCTCTGGCGAACTGTATACAGACACAGTCACCATTGCAGGTTTCGCGGTGTGTTACTTTTGATACCATGGCGTACCCGAGATCTCTGATCATATCATAGGCCAAAAATCAAACCATCGGGGCAGCTTCACAATATTCCACAGGTTTCCAGATTGCCAACTTCCCTCCGGATGGCTTAATGGGCATGGCATTCGCCAATATCTCCGTATTTCGAGCCAATCCAGTTGTTCAGACGCTCGTCGCTGAAGGGCAACTTTCAGATCCCGTTTTCGCTTTCAAGTTAGCCTCATCGGGGTCTGAGTTGAGTATCGGAGGTGTCAATGCGGCTCTATACACCGGCTCTTTCACCTACACGCCCGTCACTCTACAGGTGAGAGCTCGTCTATACCGCCCCCTCAAGTCGAGTGTTGACGTATGACGTTCAGGGATTCTGGCAAATCAACCTAGATTCTATCGATGCCAACGGCCAGGCGATCAGCAATAACGCTTCTGCAATCGTCGACACGGGAACGACATTCATCCTCGGGGACGCGGAAATTGTCGATCAGTTCTACAGCGCTGTCAGCGCCACAAACGTAGGAAGTGGATTTTACACGAGTAAGTCCCTACGCACTCCAATCCTCGCGCCCCTAACCTTGTCATTCCAGTGCCGTGCAATGCAATGCCCAATGTCAGTCTCACAATTGGGGGGAAATCCTTTGCCATCTCCGCAGAGACGTTCAACCTTGGGTCATACAACTCTTCTGGGGATAGCTGTATTGGCGCGATAGCAGCCACAGGTAGTCTTGGAGGTATGTCAGCATACACGATCGGCGTATTCTGCTAACGTTTATCATGACTAGACACTTGGATTATTGGTGACGTGTTTCTGCGAAACGTCTACTCTGTTTTCGATATCGGCCAATTGCAGGTCGGCTTTGCTGACCTTGCATGAGGCTCCCTTTGGCGATATATAAATATATATCAAGACGGACTCTGGTAGTCCTTCTGGACACACACATTCGGACGCTTGACGCATCGAGTCCTTTCCTTGCATATCCTTATACCATATTGACCAAACTTCCTGCAATTTTCATATCGGAGCACGCCATAAAGTCAGCTAACAAAAAAAAGTGATGCAATCCATTGAATTTTAGTACGGACATGCATTGAATTGCAATTCACGATACACTGAAAATTCATTGCAAACAACTGAGAAACAGTCTAGTGTACACGAATTGACACCGTAGTCGCACATCGCGTGAGGCGACGGGTCTGGCTTTCGCGCCCGAGGAAACTGAGTCTTGAATGGGAGGGACGAAACAGTCAGCTTGAGGAGACTGGAAAACAAAAAGGCGAATGAGAACTGTTGACGATGAGCGGATCCACTGACGGGGCCAGGACTTCAACGGAAGCGAGGTGGAATACTCCGGCGGTTAGTCTGAGTTGACTCCGCATCCAATTTTGCCTGAAGTCAAAAGTTTGTCAAATACGCACATCATCCTGCATGTCACTCAACTTGTTACTTCTAGGCCAGAGTCGTCAAACACAAAGAAGAAGCTTCGGAGCATTCGTATTACAGTACAAGCCCTTAGGTTTATGTTACTCCCAGAGTCAACATGTACCTTTCATTCCAACCCGATCAATCAGTGGTTCTGACAGACTCCCCATCTCAGCAAGGGTTTTTGAAAACAGATCGTCAAACCCTTGCATGAAACCAGCTCTCTCCAGTGCGAGCTGATGATCCTCGCCAGACGTTTGTAACCTGGACAGCCACTCTTCCAGTCCTGCCGTGCCCGTGACGAGCAAGCTATGTAACCTTGTTCGCTCCGTTTGGCTCACAGGCGTCGAGCGAATGGGTCGGTTTGGCTCGATCATGTCCACAGGAATAACGAGATCCACGGCTCCCGACGATGGTTCCCAGACCTGCGAGTTCAGTACGGCTAACCACGCTTCATCTAGGTCGTCGAGAAGGTCGAGGAGCTGTTGCAGATCGTCCATATCTGGTGGATAGCCTAGTACGGAGTTCATCACGTCATTGGTAAGACGGAGTAAGAATGCGGTTCGCAACGATGTAGAGGGGTCAATGGGTGGTATTTGTAAGATGAACGCCAAGAGGTGTTGCATGGCGTCGAGGTAGGCTGTCAATGTCGGTAGTTTGCTGAGGGACGGTTCTGAGCTGGATGACACAGTGGGTACATGATATGACGCTCAGTGTCATCCGAATGATAGCCCACCGTTTCTTGAACGAGCTCTCAATGTCTTGAAATGAGTATTCCAGAAATTCGACTGCTTTTCGCTCCTGTCCTTTGGACAGCGCGCGAGTTGTGTTTTTACTACGACTGGATTCTGCAAGTGCCTGCTGCATCTTGAATGATAGTGTGGTTGCTTATCTAATACGTTGCGCTTTGATACGATGTCCTGCAAGATCTTAAGGCTCTCACAAACCCGGCCACGACTCAGACACGGTTCGAAGAACCCGTCGCACAATGCATAACGGAAAAGAGAAGGTCATCCCGTACTGCAAATTCGACCCAATTAGATAAGACTCCGAGATAATTTCCTAACTATTTAGGTTGGACGACGAAGGATCGTCCTCGCCTACTACATGTGGGATACTACCTGTCGGTTGGATGCCAGATAAATTCGAGGTGTCTGACTTGCTAATCCTCATTGATACCACTTTATTGGCTGTCTGGGCTCCACCCGGCGCTCCATGGGCACGTTCAGCCAACGTCCGAAAGCGATCACTAAAGGCTCCGCCTACTAACTGATCGATTTTATGATAACGTTGACGCCTTTTCCATTCTTTGACTTGAACCAGTAGTAATGTCAGCGAACGTGACAGCTGTCTTGACTATAGCTGGTTCAGATTCCAGTGGAGGCGCGGGCATCCAGGTATGTCGATAAGCACATCCTCCAACTCGATCACTGAAGATCGCCGAAAAGGCTGATCTTAAGACGTTCGCAGCGCATGGGTGCTATGGAACCAGCGTCGTGACGGCATTAACAGCCCAGAACACCACCGGTGTTCAAGGAGTGCACGGCACGCCACCGGAATTTGTCGCACAACAGGCTCGTTTCCCTCATCCGTGTCCCGCCCGAGATCGTGTTTCAGATTTGTTCGGTTAGATACGATCCGTTCTCGATGACATCGACGTCCGCGCTATCAAAACTGGAATGTTGCTTAGTGCAGAAAACATCAAGGCGGTTGCGTCGACGCTCAGAGGTCATTTCAAATCTCACGGTCGTATTCCTCTTGTCTGTGATCCCGTCTGTGTCTCGGTCTCTGGGCATGTCCTGTTACAGTCGGACGCTGTCAACACTATGATAGACGAGTTGTTCCTTCTAGCAAAGGTCATCACGCCGAACCAAGCGGAAGCGGAACTTTTGCTCAAAGCGCGATCTTTGCCCTGCAAAATTACATCACTTGCCGACATGCTGGTAGCGGCGCAGAATCTGCTGACCCTTGGATCCGAAGCGGTATTGCTCAAAGGTGGACGTGTCATTGTTTCGGAAGATGCAATTCGTAATCTCCAAGCCCCCGATGGTGCTGAGTTGGACATCAAACCTGCGTTCCTCCTGGGAGAAACTATGGAAATTCTTCAAGGGACGTCTGTGGTCAGAGATCTCGTCGTGGACGTGCTTTGCCGACGCGGCGTCAATACTATCACGCTCTACCCTCGACCGCACTTACAAACAAAAAGCACCCATGGGACAGGGTGTACACTGAGTGCGGCGCTCGCGTGCGCCCTCGCCAGCGGAAATGGAATTACAAGTGAATGGTGTTGCCAACATTGTCTGGGGGATTTTCTTATATTTTGCAGTGGAAGAAGCAACTGCGCAAGCGACTGCGTTCACGCATCTCGGCATTGAGACCGCTTTGCCTATTGGGAAAGGACATGGCCCTTTGAACCACCTCCACCCAGTGTCGAAGCTCGTTGTTCAACCGTAAGCGTGCCCGTTCTCATAGGCTTACGCACTCGCTGGAACGTTTTCCGCAGACGGACTTCCGGACAACCATACCCACTGATACACAAGTTTATTGAGAGCACACCGGATCTATGGAAAGCATACGTTCAACACCCTTTTGTCGTTGAACTCGGCAAAGATACGCTCGACAGATCGTCATTTGTCCACTTTATCAAGTACGCGTGCTTCCCTGCTCGTGTATGTGACGTCCTCACGCGAGCTCAGGCAGGACTATCTCTATTTGAAGTATTACTCGAGAGCATATGCGTAGGTCACTTTCTAACACTCGGACGAATTGGTGTCGACATGAACGTGTGTAGGCTATTAGCAACCAAGTCCCATGATTTCAAACCCATTTCCGCTGCGCTCAAAGTGATGCTTCACATCTCTGAAGAGACCAGCATGCACGTCTCATTTTGCGCCAAATTTGGTATCACTTTGGAAGAATTGGAGGCGACACCCGAGTCCGCAGAAACGACAGCATACGGTGCCTTCCTCCTCGATACAGGCTTACAAGGTACTGTACCCTGTCGAACCCAATCGTTTTGATCTCGCATTTAACGTTTTTTTTCCAGGCGATACGACACTGCTTTTGATGGCACTCGCTGCATGCCTGGTAGGGTATGGTGAAGTCGGTCTCTGGCTTAAGAAAGAAGCTGCGAAACCGAACTCGTGGGTCAAGTGGAAAGGGAATAGATACTTCAAGTGGATGGAGGATTACGCTGGAAAGGACTTTCAGGACGCGGTTTCTGATGGTCTTGGTGCGCACGCTCTCCTTTCCTCTTTTTTTTTTCCTTCTGTCTCTCGCGCGATCAACGATTCTAACACAACATCCCTCAGCAATGATCGAGGCTCGCGCAGCATTAGATCCACCTTCACCTGTCCGGTACGCGGAGTGGTTGGCCGTTTGGGAGAGGTGTATCCGTCTCGAAAAAGGATTTTGGGATATGGCGATGAACGTGCCCCGAAATACGCGTACCATCACTCCACCGGTGTTGGCGAAACTTTAAATGTAAAGTCCATAGCTCATGTGTTTCTACTGATTGAGATAGAGATAGGATCCATCGAACGCTTTGCGTGCCAGAGCGACGCCGGTCTCCATGACCCGGGGGTAACTGCCGCCTCTCGATCCTTCAGTATTTCAATCTCAATCTCAATCTCGGCTCCAGAGCCATCTTCGACGTTTCTCTTACCATTTCTTTTGAACAGCGGCTTCCGCCGTCCTGGTCCTAGCGCTTTGTGGGCTCAGACAGAGGTCCCCAGTGCTCAACGAACACGACTGAACAAGGAATGAATGAGATATACTATAAGTAAGGAAGAGTATATGAAGGAGTGTACAGCGCAGCATATTACCTCCGATCGAGACTAGAGAAAGAGGTAAGCGGCTACGCAGGAGAATGTTAACAGTGTCTAAATAAGGAAATTTCTTTCGAAGTATGGGATTCTTTACTAGTCCATGATGCGGTTGTTCTCCAACATGGCCGTCGGGCAGCCTGAGGCAGATGGTCTAAGACGTCCGTTAATCCCTTGTCACCCGACTCAAAAAAAGAAGAGGAAGAAAAAAGATCACCGCTATTTCACCTGTTTGAACCTAACGAGCGTGTGGTTAATGTCGCGATGACAGGGACATTGTTTCGTACTGCTAATATTATAGTACTAGGAGGCTAGTCCGGAAGGCGTTGTAACGCATCCATCTGACGGACATCGGACAATCTCGGTCGATAGTCTGATTCATGACCCACCTCATATATTCGGCATGTACTTCCCTCTTTCGTATCACAGCCTCACAGTGTAGTATAAATACGATGTAATTACTCGATATAATTCAGTTACTCTCGAACAGAGCACTTAGAGCGGTTCCTTACTGCTGCTGAGACTCGCTGAAGGAGCTTCGACTAACGCTTCGACCATCGAGGCGCCACGGGCGTACATGATCCGTTTTGGATGTTTGGCAAGAGCTTTAGAAACAAACAACGTCGGAGTTGTGCGCCTTCTTACCGTCGTACTAATTAGTGATGACAGCGAACGTGACAGCTGTCTTGACTATAGCTGGTTCGGATTCCAGTGGAGGCGCGGGCATCCAGGTATGTCGATAAGCACATCCTCCAACTCGATCACTGAAGATCGCCGAAAAGGCTGATCTTAAGACGTTCGCAGCGCATGGGTGCTATGGAACCAGCGTCGTGACGGCATTAACAGCCCAGAACACCACTGGTGTTCAAGGAGTGCACGGCACGCCACCGGAATTTGTCGCACAACAGGCTCGTTTCCCTCATCCGTGTCCCGCCCGAGATCGTGTTTCAGATTTGTTCGGTTAGATACGATCCGTTCTCGATGACATCGACGTCCGCGCTATCAAAACTGGAATGTTGCTTAGTGCAGAAAACATCAAGGCGGTTGCGTCGACGCTCGGAGATCATCTTAGATCGCACCGTCCTCTTATTCCTCTCGTCTGTGATCCCGTCTGTGTCTCGGTCTCTGGGGATGTCTTGTTACAGTCGGACGCTGTCAAGAGTATGATAGACGAGTTGTTCCCTCTGTCACAGGTCATCACGCCGAACCAAGCGGAAGCGGAACTTTTGCTCAAAGCACGATCTTTGCCCTGCAAAATTACATCACTTGCCGACATGCTGGTAGCGGCACAGAATCTGGTGACCCTTGGATCCGAAGCGGTATTACTCAAGGGTGGACGTGTCATTGTTTCGGAAGATGACATTCATAATCTCCAAGCCCCCGATGGCGTCGAGTTGGATAAGAAACCTGCGTTCCTCTCGGGAGAAAATATGGAAGTTCTTGAGCACGGCGGGACGTCTGTTGTCGGAGGTCTTGTTGTAGACGTGCTCTGCCGACGCGGCGTCAAGACTATCACGGTATACCATCGACCGCGCTTACAAACAACAAGTACCCATGGGACAGGGTGTACACTGAGTGCAGCGCTCGCGTGTGCCCTCGGAAACGGAATTACGAGTGAATAGTTTTGCCGCCATTGTCTGGGGGATTTTTTTTTCTCATATCTTGCAGTGGAAGAAGCAATCGTGCAAGCGACTGCGTTTACGCATCTCGGCATCTCGACCGCTCCGCCCATTGGGAAAGGACACGGCCCTTTGAACCACCTCCACCAAGTGTCTAAGGTCGTTATTCAACCGTAAGCGTGCTCGTTGTCACAGGCTTACTCGCTGGAACGTTATTCGCAGGCGGACTCCCGGACACCGATACCCATTGACACGCAAGTTTATTGAGAGTACACCGGATCTATGGAGAGCATACGTTCAACACGATTTCGTTGTTCAACTCGGCAAAGGTACGCTTGATAAATCGTCATTTATCCGCTTTATGAAGTACGCTCGCTTTCTTACTCATGTCTGTATGTGGCGTCCTCACCCTAGCTCAGGCAGGACTATTTCTATTTGAAGTATTATGGGAGAGCACACGCGTAGGTCACTTTCCAACGCTTGGACGAAATTGTGTCGACATGAACATGTAGGCTGTTAGCAACCAAGTCCCATGATTTCAAAGCCATTGAACAGACCAGCGTGCACGTCTCATTTTGCGCCGAATTTGGTATCACTTTGAAAGAGCTGAAAGCGACACCTGAATCTTCAGCAACGACGGCATATGGCGCCTTCCTCCTCGATACAGGCTTACAAGGTACTGTACCCTGTCGAACCCAACCTTTTTGATCGCGCATTCAAAGTTTTATCCAGGCGATACGACACTGCTCTTGATGGCACTCGCTGCATGCCTGGTAGGATATGGTGAAGTCGGTCTCTGGCTCAAGAAGGAGGCTACGAAACCGAACTCGTGGGTCAAGTGGGAAGGCAATCCATACCTCAAGTGGATGGAGCATTACGCTGGAAAGGAATTTCATCACTTCGTTTCTGATGGTCTTGGTGCGCACCCTTTTGGTTGTGTCTTTCAACGGTTCTAACACAATATCCCTTAGAAACGATCGAGGCTTGCGTGGCATTAGACCCACCTTCACCCGTCCGTTACGCGGAGTGGCTGGCCGTTTGGGAGAAGTGTCTCCGTCTCGAAATAGGATTTTGGGATATGGCGATGAACCGGTCTTGAAATACATGAAATTGCTCCAAGTGGGTAGATTACTGCGACGATGGTCGGGTTCGAATTGTTTTGAGATCTCACGTACGACGGTTTCTTGTTCAACGATCAGATGTAATTATATCCTTTTGTACAGTAATAGTACCATGCATCATCTGGAGAATCCTGCTCAGTCACTAGTCCTTCTAGTAAAATCCAAATAATCGCGATCCTCAACCGACAAAGGTCTCCCTGACCCGGGTAATTACACCTCTTCCTCCGCAGGACCTGCCGGCTCTCGATCCCTCGGTATTTCAATCTCCATCTCAATCTTGGGTCCAGAGCCATCTTCGACGTTCCCCTTCCCGCTTGAGGATTTCTTTTGAACAGCGGGTTTCGATCTCTTGGTCCTGGCGCTCTGTGCGCTTGGACAGAGGTCCCCAGTACTCAACGTACACTCGCCGCATTTCGGGCCGACGGGTAGGCAGATGGTCTAGGACGTCCGTCAACCCCTTGTCGCCCGACCCAAAAAGAAGAGAAAATAAATGAATAAATCGGATCACCGCTGTCTCACCTGTCCGAACCCAACGAGCATGTGATTAATATCACCATGGAGCGCCTTGGGAAGCCAGGATTGAAGGTTTAGTCTGCGCGTGCGTTCAAAAAATGGTTGAGGTATAGTCTAGGGAGAACAAGCGCAAGGGGACGTCACCTCGTCTCTTCGGGGTTCTTTGTCGGTCGAATGTGCCATCCTAATCGGTTCGTGATTCGGTGGACGTGAACGTCGACCCCGATCCCTACGTTTCTACGTATGGTGGTGTGTGCGTTGGAGGGATGTCATGAGACTCGGCTTATTTTATGGCACGAATGGGGGAAAACGACATACAATTTCCATGCCACCTGGAGTGCCAGAAACGCCATCTTGGGACCCACCCCAGGGAGCGAACAAAGCTCGTCCACCGTCTTTGGGACGTCTGAGCCGAAATCGTCATGTAACCGCCGAGCAGTCTGTTTGATGTATCTTTTTCCGGAAAAAAAGGGACAGATGATCATCGAACAGTCGTGAAATACAGAGATGCACGCACTGTGTCTTTCGCCTCCAAAACCCCACTTTGGCGATCGAGTCCGAGATGACCGCGTCGTCTGCTTCCAACATAGCTTGGACGGAAATTGATCCACCGAGTGCGGTTCGGAGTTTCCCGACCGCTGCGTCAGTCACTTCGTCCTTGGTCTGCGAGGAGAGCATCAAAGACACGAGCGTCGCGAAACGTTGATTCTGTTATGATGAAAGAAAAATGAATGGCGTCAATATCCATATTCATCGCGTCGCATTGAGATGAGTTATGAAGACCTTGGCAGATGCAGACCAAGAACGAGAGGACGAGGAACAAGAAGGATACGACAAAGGGTACAAGTGGGAACAAGAAATCCAATCCTACACACCTTGGGCTCCCGTTCTCTCAGCTGCGCTTGATCACACCCCATCGTATCCACCGGCGCCACGATACGCGAACGCATTTCCTTGATCGCCGCGTAGGCGTCTGCCCATTTGGCCGGGGCGGGATGCGGCACGTCCAAACCCTGTGGAACGGCTTTGGGCTTGCTTGTAGGCTTCTTGGGCGACTTGCCACGAGACGCGCCACGGTCTGCGGCGTCCAAGTCTGGTATTTCAGCTTTGACCTTTTTTTGCCGCGGGGCGCCTTTTGTCTTTCCTGCGACCGTACGGGCTTGCGTGGTGTTATTGTCCTGCACGTCGAGCACGGAACCTGATGTTTCTGGATCCGTGGTCTCATGCTTGACGCGACTCGATCGACGCAGGGTGGACGGCCCAGCCTGAGCCTGAGCCTCCAAGTCGACTGTGTCTTGACTTGCAGCTTCATAGAGCGTCACCGCACTATGATACGGACTTGCTTTCGCTGCCAGCCTCGTCAACCGCGTTGAGGTCGATCGCCTCGCCGCACACATGAGTTGAGTGTTGGTGTAAATCTATCATTGAAGTACTGTCCCGACTATTCTACCCCCAGATTTGACACCCAAATAAGGAAACACTGGGTACAAGAAAGAATTTTATGAAAA
The DNA here is from genome assembly GCA_038089795.1 of Pulchroboletus neoregius. NCBI lineage: Eukaryota > Fungi > Basidiomycota > Agaricomycetes > Boletales > Boletaceae > Pulchroboletus > Pulchroboletus neoregius. The sequence goes on along the minus strand of JBBPLM010000242.1, from coordinate 2,143 downwards.
AATCTTGGTGTAAATAATCATAAAAGTCATAATTATATCAACAAAACCCCAATGGAAAAATTAAAATATAATGGTATTAGACTCAATCAATATTTTTCGGATCAATGTGCATTGTTGGATTGCTAATATCATTGTATTCTAATTTTTCTATTGGAATAATTATAACTTATATGATTATTTGCATCAAGATTTTTTCAATGATAAAATTATTTCTTGCACCCAGTGAAATACGGTATGGAATCCCAGGTCAATACCACTCGTTTGCCTCAGGAGGCTGATATGGACGCAGGAGGTCTCTCCGAACTCTGACACACGTCGCGCAAGCACTGTATGCACCGGCGGTTGGAAGGCGAATTGCCGTATTTTATGTACCAGTTCATCCCCAGTGTTGACGAGCGGACGCAAGTAGTGGTATTCTTTGGACAATTGGGCCAATAAGAGTTCAATGAGTGTCTGATACGATGTCAGTGATGTGAACAAGTGGTCAACGTCGAGCCGATCACGAAGCGCATCCTTCCAAGTCGACGAGGGCAAATTAGTCGACTCCCTCACTGTTCTGATGAGAATTACCTTGAAAAGAACGATCCAACCAGCTACAAGCATGTCCTGAATATAACTGACGGGCAGGAAAGGTTATGTCGCACTTGTCGTTCTGCCAGTCCTCAGTCTGTTAAAACCGGAACAAGAGAAAAATGAGAGTGACATATGAGAGCAGGTCATGATACATGGCACTGTTACTATACAAAAGGATGCAATCGTTAAACAAGAAAACAGTCGTAGTGAGATCTCAAAGCAATTCGAACCTGTCCATCGTCGTAGTCATCTACCCGATTGAATCAATACCATGTATTTCAAGACAGGTTCATCGCCATATCCCAAAATTCTTTCTCGAAACGGACACACCTCTGCCAAATAGCCAACCATTGCGCGTACCGGACGGGTGAAGGAGGGTCTGATGCCGCGAGAGCTTCAATCATTTCTAGGGAACAGTGTATTAGAATCGTTGATCAGTAAGGGACACAGAAGGAGAAAACCAAAAGGAGAAAAAGAGCGTACGCACCAAGACCGTCAGAAACCTTCTTCTGGCGGTCCTTTTTACTGTAACGTTTCATCCACTTGAGGTATGGGTTCACTTTCCAGACGACCCACGAGTCCGGTTTCGCAGCTTCTTTCTTGAGCCAGAGACCGACTTCACCATACCCAACCAGGCATGCAGTGAATGCTATCAAGAGCATTGTCGTATCGCCTGGAAAAAAACCGTTGAATGCGCGATCAAAAAGGTTGGTTTCGGGACGGTACAGTACCTCTTAACCCTGTATCGAGGAGGAAGGCACCATATGCCGTCGTTGCTGGGGACTCAGGCGTCGCCTCCAATTCTTTCCGACTAATACCAAATCCGGCGCAAAATGAGATGTGCGCGCTGAGGTGTTCAGTAGCTTCGAAATCATTGGACTTGGTTGCTAATAGCCTACACGTTCACCTTGACACAATTTCGTCCAAGCATCGGAAATTGACCTACGCGCGTGCTCTCGAATAATACTTCAGATAGAGATAGTCCTGCCTGAGCTAGCGTGAGCATAGACACATGAGTAGGAAGGCGCGCGTACTTGATAAAGTGGACAAATGACGATTTGTCAAGCGTACCTTTGCCGATCTGGACAACAAAATCGTGTCGGACATATTCTTTCCATAGACTCGCTGTGCTCTGAATAAACTTGTGTATCAGTGGGTATGGATGTCCGGGAGTCCGCCTGCGAAAAACGTTCTAGCGAGTGCGCAACCCTGTGAGAACGGGCACGCTTACGGTTGAATAACGAGCTTCGACACTGGGTGGAGGTGGTTCAATGGGCCATATCCTTTGCCAATGGGCGAAGCAGTCTCAATGCCGAGATGCGTGAACGCAGTCGCTTGCGCAGTTGCTTCTTCCACTGCATAATATGAGAAAGAAAATCCCCCAGACAATGTCGGCAGAACCATTCACCTGCAATTCCATTCCCGAGGGCACACGCGAGCGCTGCACTCAGTGTACACCCTGTCCCATGGGTGCTTTTTGTTTGTAAGTGCGGTCGAGGGTAGAGCGTGATAGTATTGACGCCGCGTCGGCAAAGCACGTCCACGACGAGATCTCTGACCACAGACGTCC
>JBBPLM010000241.1:0-14230 GCA_038089795.1 Pulchroboletus neoregius | reverse complement strand
ATACCAAAAGGTCCCTCGAGCTAGTGAATAATCTCTGGCCATTGGGCATCACCAACGGGTCAATCTTCAGGTGTCCGAATGTCTTTTTTTTCTCCGCATGATACTGATGGTCGTGCAAGGAGCGTTCTGCGTAGACCTCATGACGCAGCAACATCTCCTTTGCATCGGGTGAACATATGACACGGTATGCAAACGACTTTGAGGCGAGACCGAGAATGTGGTCCGAGTGGGTATGTGTCAAAAGATGAAGAGGTGGTCTATTGTACGGTGTGGGTAGGTCGTCGATTGTGTCTGTAAAATTGTCGACGCGGATGGGGTAAGGTAGTGCAAACGAGTAGTAGGGCGTTCCAGGTGGCATTGTCCAAGGAGGAGAGTACAGGGGCTGACTGTAAAAGGTTCCGTCACGTGGGATAGCACGTGATCGCGTAACTCCGTCAAGGATATACGTCGATTCCGCGATTCGATGGCTTTCCTGAACAATGTCATCTAGTGAACTGAAGCCAATCATCTTTTATGACATTCCATGCACCACTCCGGGCCGTCCCTGGTCCCCAAATACCATGAAGACGAGGTATTCATTCAACTTCCTACTTGTCATCCTCGCCGTTAAATTCCCAAGCTCTCGCTGATCACTATCACCTTCTCAGGTACTGTCTCGGATATAAACAATTGCCATTCACGACCTTCTGGGTCGAGTTCCCCGACATCGCTGGGCTTCTTCAGTCCAAAGGCATCACATACACACCACACACCCTACCTGCGATCGAAGATCCAAACACGGGCGCGTTTATCATGGACTCCCTCGCAATCGCGACGTACTTGGATGAAACGTACCCTGAGACGCCCAAGGTGTTGAGCCCTGCGGCCCGTGCAGTACTGGAACGGGTTGGGGACGTTTTTTCGTTTGGGTCAAGAGGTGGGGCGGGCGCAGGTGCAGCTCCAAATACAACTAACAATGCACTTGATGATGGAAAGGCAGATAGTGCCCCCGACCTTGCATCTCTCGTGTTCCTCGTCCTCGGTGGCGAACGTCTCAACCCCGTCAGCAAGGCATACTATTACCAAACACGTGCTGCACGCCTCGGCGAGCGATGGACAACACTGCTCAGTGCTTGTTCTGCGAGTCCGGAAGATCGCGCAGAGAGTGTGAGGCGAGGTTTCGAGGCGATCAAAGGGATATTGCGCAAGGTGACAGCGCTGTACGACCGCCAGGGTGGCTCGGAGGAAGGGAAATCAGTTGGACCGTTCGCGCTTGGGGAGGAACCCTGCTTTCTCGATTTCGTGGTTGCGGGGAGGATAAAGTTTTTGCTGAATGTGCTTACCTCGTCTGAGGCGGAAGCGTTGACGATCTTGGATGGGGGGAAGCTAGCCCGGTTGGTGGAGAACCTTGAGAAATACTACAAGTATTGAAGATGAAATATTCGAGTCAATTCTGCGTTGCAGATCTCCACCTGCCTGTTCTCCTCTACATCCCACAGGCCACATCAGTCACTCGCCGGAGATGTTCGAATGGATGTGACGATAATTCTTCCAGATGTGTACCGAAAAAAACATGGGATGCATGAACATCATTCACTGCTTACAGCGTAACAGGTTTCGAAGCTAAGTGCTGAGCCCACACTGCAGACCTACGCCTGCCTGTTTTCCCGCACATCCCACAGACCACACTGTCCTGTACCAACCATCCTCACCGAATACTCTTTGTGTTCGAACCACGGCACCCACACCCGTGTCTCACACAGTTTGGCATCTTGGCCCATCGTTGCGTACTTATTTCCGCCTATTCGTACATCAATCACTAACCCAGCCTTGATGGCTAGTCACAGGGAAGTCTTACCAGCACTCGCAACCAACATAAGTGGTCCCGCAATAAACGGAACTCCCGCGCCTTCCCACCCTGTTAGGACAGACGCCGCTCCAGTGACGACTGACGCCGTCCCTGCAGCACACGCCACACCGATCGTTGCACCCATCTCCCAAGACTCTTCTGGGCAAAACGCACGCGACCGATAGACAGTTCCACTGTCATAGTCTGTGCGCTCTGCCCAGCGCGCCTGGAAGTAGAGTGGGAGAGTGGGCAGGTGTGTCGTCCAGCGCTCGCCTGGCTGGAGGTCGTTCTTCCAGTGAGTCGGGGCGGTTATGAAAAATGCAACGTGGATGGTTTCGTCGAGGTTGTTAATGATGGTTAGGTCAGGCATGTTTATCCTTTGAGGCGTATGAGCCTAAGGTAGGAGGGATGGCTGGATGGATGGAAGTGGGGAAGAAGGTCGAGGACAGGAGTTGTGGGCGTATTTATCTGCCCAAAAGCGTGCTCGAAGACTGCCCTAAACACTAGGCGGGACTGCCTCGTGGCACGCCACACATCCGATCTAACGTTCTTCAACGAGCACCAATTCAACCAGTACTCCGAGTGGGTCTTCCTTCGATAATTATGAGTGCGTTAAACTGACACAGACGAGACGTAGTAGTAAGACCCAATGTCCGAGTCGCATTCCACCCAAGCGAGTGCAACCAGTGCATGCCGAGAGAATACGCACCAGAGATGAGAACAGCAGATTACTCACCGTCCGAGTCGGACGCTTGAAATCATAGAACGATTCATGCACAAAACGGTTGCTAAAGAGGTGATAATATGAAGCACTAACCTATAAAGTGCCCTGCAGGGTATGCCGGAAATTCAATAGAAGTGGCATTGTTCTTGCGCAAGGCACGGAGATGGCACGGGTTTCAAAGAAAATACAATTAACCTGTAGCCGACCTGTTCTCAATGTCGACAGCAGTCGGGAATACTGGTGATGTTCATGACCACTGACGAAGTATTGATTGGACAAGCCTTGCGTAGACGAGGCTCGGACTCGGATAGGTCACGGTGCGTGTCGTCATCAAACGCGAAAGGCGGAAAATTGAATGAATATCACTGTAAACCCAGAGTGCGTCCGGGAAAGCAATTGGGCCCATTGGATCCTCTTAGCCACTTAGCCAGCACGAGATATTGTCCCCATTTCCATCCCATTAAGAGGCAAGAACTCCCGCCAGCGATACCCTATTCTCTCATGGGAAAGCCAAAGAGCCATAGGCTCTCAGTCGTCGATACGGTGTTCTTCCTTAGTAGTCTTCGTCTTCGTCTCCTGTAATTTAGTCCAGGTTGGTAGTGATAATTGATGTGCAAGGCCGACTGCGTTGTAGAATATACTAGATATAGCTTACTAACGTAGGCATTTGACACATTAGTAATGCTCAAATATTGCACCTATAGTAGGGTTACATAACTGCCAACGTGAGCCACTCAGTACTCTGTGGCTCTTTCTCTCCTTGTCGCTTCCAACTACTCTTCAAAGATAATCCCTTACAGCTGGATAACGACGAAGACCCTTAGAATGCTTCCATTATTTGGAGATGAGCGTAGGCGACGCGAGATCAACTTAGGAGGCTCGACCTCCGTTTCATCACAGGCGGCGATCTTGGACCAAGCGCGAGCTCGAAGGATGGAGCGAGAAGCCCAGCGCAGACGGGAAGATAGTGCGATCCGAATTCAGGCATGGTGGCGCGGCGCTTGCGAAGCTCGGCGCGTCAGACAGCAGTTGCGCCGGGTATTTCGAGAGCAGGTCACTGGCCTCACAGCGCTGCGGTGTCTTGTCCTCATTGGGGACGACGACGAACTTCTCAGTCTATGGTCTGAGAGAATATCTCAGAACGACGGTAGGTTTATTCTGCTATGATATATGGCACCTTTTCATCCTCGGGCGTTGCAGCGTTGTTGTTTGGACCGGCGCAGGGTCCTGATCAGGGTCATTGGATAACCCTCCTGTGTCGCGTTGCTGTTCTCTTACTCCATTCTATATCAAGGGGAGCTGGGTGAGTGTATCTGCTATGACATAGGCTTTGCACGATTTAATGGCCTTTCAGTGTCCCCGCTGCTGTGCCGCATCTTCGGGTGTTGTGCAAGCTTCTGGACTCATCAATGGCTACAACGCTTCTTGGCCCATCGGGGAGTGACTTATCACTGTGCATATCGCAGTGGGTCGTGCAGAATGGTTTCTACCAAAACCTTGAGTGTGCTATAAAGACAATTGTCAGTCACTTTCACATCTTCTACTTTCGATAGTTCACCTCTCCACAGGAACCCGAGTTTAAGAACAACCCATCGCTCCCTTATCTGGTGAAACTTCTGTATCTCCCACTCGCTAACTTTTCGTCGTTGTCCGAGTTATTTGCCCAGTGCTTCCGGGATTTGGTCTCGCACATCTTTGCACTTCCCCTACTTCCTTATCGAATCCCTCTTAAGTCACTCTCAGAGTTATCCGGACGGCTTCCTCTGGCGCATCTACATGTTTTATCATCGTGTATTCCCGACATCATTTCCGTAACATCCACATCGTCACAGATCAACATTATTGCGAATCTCTTGGCTTTTATCCCTCCGCGATATACCACTCTTCCTGTAGCATCGCTGAAGGCACACCTACAACTCCTTTCTGCTTTGTTAAACGTCTTACCACCTCACGCATTGGAACCACCGCTACACCAGGACTCCCAAACACTACCAACATCGTGGGCAGATGACAGTGACTCGGATTCGGAGCGCCCTACTAATATCATCGCCTCGCGGACTGCCCTTCCTCCCCTCGACTCACGAACCCGCAAGCGCTTGCAAATTCTACCATCTCCAAGCCACCTAAATTCTCTTCTAAAACCTGCACAGCAGCATCCTGAATTGCTATCAGACTTGGTTTCGATGCTCTTGAGCCTTAATCTCGTCTGGCCCTCGAGAAAGGACAAAGTTCTTACCACCTTACTCTCGTACGGTGGCGGAGGCCTTGTGCGCGAAATATACCGCGAGTACGTCCGAACAACACCCCTTGGTCGTGATGAGAATCTTTCATCACTTACGGGTATGTGTCCAAATCGTCCCTCAATTTCAAAAACGTTGATCGACTTTAGATCCATCTCTTGGGTCATACTGGCCACCTTTACTTCTGCTTACCGACTTATACACACAATCGCTCCTTACGATGGGCGATGACGAGTTCTTCTCCGGTTCTCGAACTACACTCACCCTCAATGAGCTCATTCCATTCTCACGTACCCTCTTCAACATCGCCTTCACGTTGTACTGGAGAGAGGATCAAGCAAAAATCCAAGACGCCACAGCCCCTGGACTCAACCTTTCTTGGGAGGGCGTGCGCGACAGGATAACGAAGTGTTTGCAAGCAATCCATGCACGAGAGTGCGAGTGATGTGCCCGTTTTACGTGAATCCCACCTGATCCTTCTTGCATAGCTCTCGAAGACCGTTCATGCCCGAAGACCATTGGCATGTGAGTTCTCAAATCGACATGAACTCGTTCATAGAGGCAGCCGTGTATGTGCCATTCCCCGATCTGTTTTCGTTAAACCCAAACATTTTCTCTCCAGGTATGAGGAACAACAAGTTGACGACTCCGTGGTCTCTCGCTCCAGTGCACGTCGTCAAGTGGTCCATTTTCCTCGGTTGTCCCCGCGATTAGGAATACTCAACAACATTCCGTTCGCTATACCATTTGAGACCCGGGTGCTCATCTTCCGTCGATTTGTGCAGAGCGACATAATGAATAGAGGTCTAGACCAGTTTTCACGCAGGGGCAGGATGGATGTATCTATCAGGCGAACCAGCATCGCGGAGGATGGATACGATCGACTTTCAGACGTAGACCTTCGAGCGCCAATCAGCATCACCTTTATCGATCAATTTGGAGAACCAGAGTAGGTTCCATTCCCTTTTTAGAGTGCTTGATTTTCGGGTATTCTGATTGCATTATAACCAAGGGCTGGCATTGATGGTGGAGGAGTATTCAAAGAGTTCTTCACCTCGTTATGCAAGGAAGTCTTCGACACGGATCGTGGCTTGTGGCTTGCGAACAAGAAGAACGAGATTTATCCCAACCCTCATTCCTATGCTACTGAGCGTAAGTCCTAAGTCATCGTCACATCCAATGCGTGGAATGCTCACGTTTGTGTTCCTTTTATCCTGGCGTCCAGCACATAGCCTTAGCTGGTATCGATTCATCGGTCGCATCTTGGGGAAAGCGCTTTACGAGGGTATTCTAGTCGAAGTAGCGTTTGCTGGATTTTTCCTTGCGAAGGTGAGATGTTGGATGGATACCTTCCTCTTCCCGAGTGAGTATGCCGACGACCATTGCAGTGGCTTGGAAAGCAGAGTTTCCTCGACGATCTTGCGTCTCTGGATCCCGATCTTTATCAGGGGCTCGTCTTCCTCAAAAATTACACGGGTAATATGGAGGATCTCTCATTGAACTTCACCGCTGCCACTGAGGGTACGTCTTGTATGCTCCAAATCCGTTTCGCATCCGAATTTCCCGAACGATTCAATCTAGAATTCGGAGTTGCGAAAGCCGTCGACCTCATCCCCAACGGAAGCAATGTTCCCGTGACACGAGAAAATAGGCTGCAATACATATACGTTATTTCCCACTATAAGCTTAGCAAGCAGATAAAGCTGCAGAGCGAAGCATTCTTTGAGGGTCTTTCGGAAATGATAGACCCAAAATGGCTCCGGTGCGTTTCCGAAAAGCTACGAATGGACGGGAGGATGGAATGTAAGTCAGGGGCTGACTGGTTGCTCCTTTAGTATGTTCAATCAACAAGAGTTGCAAATTTTGCTGGGTGGCGTGAATGCGCCTGTGGACCTGGACGATTTGAGGCAACACACCAATTATGGCGGGTTATATGACAATGAAGAACCAACCATTCAAACATTCTGGAGGGTACGTCACAGGACAAAGAAAGATAATAATAAAAACTTTTGTCATTCCTGGAACGTGGATAAAAATAACGGTTTTTCTCCCCGTCCCCAGGTCATGGAGAGCCTCGATCAGGAACAGAGGCGGGGGTTTTTGCGTTTTGTCACGAGTTGCAGTCGACCACCGTTGCTGTGAGTGATACTTGCTAGTTGTCGATGTGGTTGTTGAACCAGGGATCGCGCACAGGGGATTCAAGCAGTTGAACCCGCTTTTCGCGATTCGGGATGCTGGGAGCGACGAACATCGCTTGCCCACATCGAGCACATGTGTGAACCTATTGAAGGTAAAACTAATTTCGGCTCGCCCCCCGCCCTTGACTTCTTTGCTCTGACCATGTACTTTTTTGTCCAGCTCCCGAGGTACCAGAGTGAGAAAGTACTCCGAGAAAAGTTGCTTCAGGCAATTTCATCGGGTGCGGGTTTCGATCTTTCATGATGATGGAAGAAGCGTCGCACGGCGTCCCATGTTCTGGGTAGAGGGTTCCTCTTTCTCTTTCTCTTTTCTCTCTTTTCTTGAAATGTTTCCACCAATACGAGACGCACGCATACATACAAACACGTGTAGCAATGTAAAAACAACGTCCGCTGTTCCGCATCTTCCGATAAATCCTCCGTTTTTCAAACCAAGTTGGTGCTATTTCTGCCCTCCGAGTGCGGTATAGATATTGTTTTCCCCTGTTGTTCCACGACGTCCTTCCTTGAAGTAGTTGGACACCAAGAAGGCGACGTCTGCAGGGATGTAAGCGCACGTGAGTGAACTGACGAGGGCCTCGAGTTGATTCATTTGCGTGACTTACCCAACGATTGCTCGAAATTAAGTCTGGGATCGCAGAAAGACTGATCGGAGACATTCGGGGTTAGATCAATGGTGCCAGAGGCGGAGCATTGAAAAAGTAAAGGTCACAAAACGACGCACTTGATATCTCAACCCGAGTTCCTCCTCGCTGAGTTCCATGCTACCGCCAAGGCACTCGGTAACGCTAAACCCTTCATCATTGAGTTCGCCCGTAAATTCGAGGCTGACGCCGCCCAAGCGGGAACCACAGGTGGTGTGAATATTAATGCAGGACGTCAGTTCGCTGATGATTGTTCCAAAATGGCGTGTCTTGAGACCCGTTCCGGATGTGAGCGTGCTGCGGGGGTTTAACCCCAGCCCTTGTCAGTCCCATGATAACGGAGAAGAGGAGCGGAGGTGCTATGAATAAACGCACTTGCCGTGCATGGGGTCGCACACCCAAGTGACCGGGTGTCCGGATGCCTGCACGGCATGGATGTGGCCGGGAAGATGGTTCTCTATCTGAAATTAGGGAACGTCAGCAAATCCTGTCAAGGAACACCATGGACAGCCGAGAGGCAATTACTTTCCTTCCCGGCTCCGTAGCGTGTAATCAGCGTGACGCGACCGGGTTCCCTGTTGGGATTGACGACTGTGGACCGCAGCGAACGCGGAAAACGGGAGAGAGAAAAGGGTGAATAATGATCTGGAATTCAGCGGAGCAAATGGATAGCATCTCTTACCTTCGAGTAATTGCGTCAGCTCTTCCTTTCCCAACGTCGGGCCAACCTTGATCCCAATCGGATTACGGATGCCACGAAAGTACTCGACATGTGCACCATCAAGTTGTCGGGTACGATCCCCGATCCATAAAAAGTGTGCAGATGTATTATAATAACCTCTTTCTTGCGATTCTCCAGATGGCGGCCCTCCAAGCGGGAACTCACGAGTGAGCGCTTGTTCATAGTCAAGCATGAGGCCCTCATGACTTGCCCCAAAAATGACATCATTTACCATGATGTCGGCGTGATACCGTTAGACGAACCTGGTATAGAAATCTACTTCGCCGAGGACACCCCTGCCGCCACCGCGTTCAAATGACACACTGTCCTTACCTGAGTCGACACCAATGGTGCGACTAAAGTCTAGCGCATCAGAAAGACCTTCCGTAATTCTCTCAAATTCACTTCTAAATATTTTTATGAAATGTCGATCAGCGGTGCAACAGGCCAAAATGGTCCACGATACCAACCGGAGCGAGGGTGAACGAACATGGGAAAGCGACCAATCCCGCGGATGATGCAGGGAGGCAAATCCCGAAGTAAGCAGCCCACGAACATAATTGAACGTCGCTGTGGAATGGAAATAGGCACTACTTCCATGTGAGAGAGATAGTACAACGTTATGGCATCAAGTCTGACCTAAGTAGTCGCTGCGGATCTGGCGTTCTGTCATTCGGGTCCAAACTGACAGACAGGCGATTTAAGGACGAGGCGATAACGATGTTCAGGGACGGAAGACTCACCCGTTGACGTTGTCACCCCTGAACAATTTTTGACATGAGCGTCAAGTGATCTGCTTGCTCAAGTAAGCTGACGCACCGAAAGCTGAGGACCTCTTTATTTCCGATTCGTTCTGTGCCGCTGCTCCTCGGCTTGGCATATTGCCCCGCAATACGACCGACACGTATCTGTGCGCACACTTCGTGAGAATGTCCGCCGCATCATGATAATGAATTCTGGACGTACGACGGGCAGACGGGCACCCCAGATCAGTATTAGAGAAAAGGAGAGGATCAATCCGATTTTTGCAGATATGTTTTGCTGTCATATCGTGTTCAAAATTGTCATGTGTTTGGGAACAAACATTGGGGCGGATTGGGACACGCACCTGTGTACAGGCATCAAAACTCTCAGCACAGTCTCCTGCATGAAGAAGGAAAGCTTCATTTCGTTGTACTGCTGCCAGTTGGAAACGCAGACGCTCAATCTGATCATTTGAAGGTTGTATTAGAATCCCTGGATGACAGGGCTAAAATAAAAACCTCGGATGGCGTCACGAGAGGAGGCAGGGCACTGATTTTCGCCAGCACCCTGTCAACGTTAAAGGGTTACGATGAAGCATATGGACCACAATAAATGAAACGGACTTGGAGAGGTTTTCCGAGTCTGGATAGTTTACGGCCTGTGAAACCAAGTTGTGGTTCTCGAAGAATGACGAGATTGAGTTGATGTTTTCCCACCTGGGCAGCATGTTTTGACCTCCAGGACGAGGGAGACCAGGCACCGGCTTCCACGACTTTAGACATCCCGACGGTGGAAGGGAAAACGAGCCTGAAGATTTTTGGCTGGGTGTTTATACTTATGGTGTTAACGGTGTGAGCCACAGTACTAATACTATCGTCATCGCTGTGACTTAAAACTGGGACTTCAGTGGTGCTCACTCCCATTCTCATTCGGGTTCTCACCACTTCATTCACATCGCTAAATGATCCGTAACTAGAATCAAAGATAATCCAGTAAAACACTAGCAGGTATGTCATGGTTGCCGATAACAAGACCACCATCATGATTCCGCAACCGAATCTATGATAGTAATCGATCGGGCTCGTATCAACTCCTCGGGATTCGCATCATGAGTATCGGTACGTGTATTATGATGTTACCAAAGTGGGCTAGTAGTGACACGTAGTAGGATCTAATTCAACAAAAGGTTGTCATCCATGACGGTTGACAATCGATCATCAAAAGTGGTGGACAGTACTAGGGTAGAGGGTCCGTCCCGGCCCGATCTACGCTGCGACGCCTACTGCTCCTCGGTTTTCCGTTACATCGCTACAATGTGGAGCTGTTGCAATCTCACGAAACAGACTTCGACCTCCGTGTGCTTTTTCACTGTGTTTCCTTCCCGAACGGCTTACTTGGTCCTTGTGTGTTCTACTAGCATGATTCCCCGGACGTGCGCTGTGAACTCACAACATTTCGAGTTTCAGTCTCGGCGCCATTGTGTCCGCGGACGGCGTCTTAGTCCACCCGGCGGTCCCTTGTCTCCATGAGGGTCATAGGTGGGTAATATGTTTTTGGAACTCCCTCGGGGGTATCTCCGAACCTTGAAGAAGATCTCGTGGTCACATCCGAGGAATGTCTGGGAAGCCCAGGCTTGGTGAGTCTTGGTACTTACCAAGCTCATGGATAGCTGTCACTGATTTTCTTTCCCCCCGATTTACTAGCTTACCCACTTGGGCATGAACGTGCTCCGTGGACATACCCAGGTAACACCCGGACACACCCATGATAGACCCTAGATATCCCGCGTATGACCCCCGTTTCCATAAATGTAGATCTTTCCGGACTCTTATAAAAAAGACCCCCCACCTGCACTGGATACCCTCAACTGCGTTCTGAACTCCCCATCATGATGTTCTTGATTCGCCCTGTCCTCGTCCTTGTTCAGGCGTTGAGCAATCATCGGGCATTTTTGGCCCCCAACAAGACTCCTGAGAAAGGACGCTATCACACCGAGGAAGCATATATCTTGCAAATCGCCCCCTCGATATTCAAGGTAATTGTGTGTTCTGGCTTATCTATTGGACCAATCCTCAATATGATCACAGCTTTCCAATATATTTGTGTGGTCTATCGCTGCATTCGAAGTTATTTATGCACTCAACCACTACTTCGGCACAATGCTTTCCCCTTTGCTATCTGCCCACGTGGATAGCGCCATATGTCCAGCCTCTCGATCTCCCATACCGACGCCCCTGTTTATGGCGGGCGTGGTTTTAACCATCGTTGGGACGCTCATCCGTATCCGATGTTTCCAAGAACTTGGACATCTTTTTACCTTTGACCTCAGCATTCTCCCTGGTCACAGGCTAGTGACATCCGGATCTTACGGCTACGTTCGCCATCCATCTTACACCGGCTCCTTGCTCATCGTCATCGGTCTCGCGTTCTCGCACATGACTGCGGGGAGCTTGTTGGTAGAGTGCAGCGCCCTTGGATCCATGGGATCCGGCCTCCTGTGGGCTGCGTGGTGGACGTGGGCGCTCGCGGTGGGCATCAGTCGTGCGATAGCCGAGGACAAGGAACTTCAAAAGCTGTTTGGTTCAGAGTGGGATGCTTATGCGGCGACGACCAAATTTTGGTTCTTTCCTGGACTATGTTGATCCGTCTTGTTCATAGCGACCGATGTTGGCCCGATTGCAGACGCTGACCGCTACTAGTGTATTTAGTGCGTGCATGCTGAGACGCGGATGATATCGATGCGATCACCGATCGATGTTGATAAATCCACGGAGAAGACTTGTATAAAAAAAGTAATCCACGGTGTATCTATGTATTACCACCTATCACTAGATTCCATTCGGCATCTGCTAGTAATAGTAGGAATGGCTTGACTCGGACATCACTGTTTACAAATACTACATACAACAAACAATTATGAACCAGATACGTTTACTCTCGAGCTCCCATGTGCACTGTGAGCCTAGACGATGCGTTACTTTTGCGTTTGGCATCATACGATGACTGCCGAGCTCAGTGCAACGCGTGTCTGCCATCTCACACGATGTCACGCAAAAATGATTTACATCACAAGGAAACAAGTCTAGATCTTTGCCGCTTGCACCAGATCTACCCGACATGTAACCTGGTAACCGGCCCTGTTAACCCCAAGTTTACAGTAAGTATCTTTGCATTTTTAATGCTGGGTGGATCGTGTATCGGAGTACTTGGTCGGTCCAAAGTATGTGTACATAAACCTTTCAAGTCTTGAAGCACGGTTCTTGGCCCGCATACTCCTTCGGCCCGGGAAGAGTCGGCGAAGACGGCGTATACTGAGACGGCGTTTGACACTGTCAATCCGTGTCTAAACCACGTGTGTCCGCCGTCCGGGTGGAACAAGGTTCACTCCCGTGGTCGCCTAATCACCACCGAGTTCTGGAGAAGTGGTGGAACTCGGTCCCTGCCCGGGACCGGTATAATAATACTCGGCACGTCAGACTCGGATTTGGCCTTCGGACTTGCCAATGTCATCTCCACCCGTGACAAACAACGCCGTCGACCTCGATCATCGTCAACATGCGGGCCTGTCAGGCAGTTCGGGCCAGCAGAATCGTAAGACGTCGCGTAAATCCCCATTCAATCGACTGAAATGTCACTTTGAGGTCCGCAAGTCCTGCTAGCAGGGATAGCTCGACGTGGAGAACGCAGAGGATGACCTCGTCCAGACACGCTCTTGGAGACCCTTCTTGATGTAAACTCCAATATTTGTCGATCGATAAATCCGGGTTGGCTATACTGCTGGAAGAACACATTGGTGAATACGAAGCAGCAATGAGTACGAGCCTGCTCATAAGCCTGGGTGACCGGTGACCCACTGAACACAAGCGTCGCAGTGTACACGTTCATTGTACTATGCACTTATGTTGATGTTTCGTCGAGGACGAAAACACCTAATAATTCAGTGCATAGTCACCTTAACGTATTGTGGTCCGTGCCACATTGCAACTATGGTGCAGGGCGCCTAAACCCCACAGCAACGTTCTCACTGATCCACCACATCGTTAGCTCGTTCGACCACCTCTCTTCGGACACATTTTTTGGAGCACTTTAGTACTACGTAGGTCAATGATCCGTTCACTTCCACTAGGACTTTGTTGACAGACCGATGGGGCGGCAGGACCAACTTTAATGGTGAGACTCAACACACGTGCTGGCAACAATTATGGCGCGACCAGGCAAGTGTTGTGTCTAGATGTAATGGTCTATATGAATACAATGTGGCAGTTCCGCGTCCCCACCCCCACCGTATTCTGGATTTGCAACCCCGAGCGGGCCACCCCAGCCCAATGGTTGGCCGCCAGTGGACGCGGATCCACCAAAGCCATCGTTGTAAGCACGCGTCCCACATACATCTCATCGATCCATCCTTGTTGAGGCGTTTCTTCGAAAACAGAAGCGAATCACTGAAACGAATTGCATGGTTGAACACTCGATCGTTCGTCGCACTCCTGACGTTTATCATCACTGTGGGCCTCTGCGTGTCCACGATGCCAGTCACGTATTGTAACGATCCTGCCGACCCTCAAGTGCGGGAGCGGATCCGCGAAGAATGGAGCAAGGTGTTGCTCGAACACGAGCAACAGGTGGCTGAGCGGGAGATTGTGAAGGCGCGATGGGTGTGGGAGGACGAGCAGCATACAACACTGCTTCGCGAGTGGAAGGAAGAACGTATTCAGCATGAAGAGGAGTCGAAAGAGTGTGCACGTCGCGAAGAAGAGCGCCAGGAGACGGTCCGGGAGGAGTGGGCCAAGGAGGCAGAGCAACATAGACACAAGCGTGAGGAGATGGAACGTCGCGAAAACCAACGCCGAGAGAATGAGCGACAGAAATGGAAGCGCGAAGTGGAGGATCACAATCGAATCGAGGAGGAACGCCGGAAACGCGAGGAAGAGGATCGCCAGAAACTCAAAATGTTCTGGGGCCAAGTGGAGGCGCATACATGTGCCACTTATGCGACCAGGGAGTACACTGCACAACTCAAGAACCTTCCTGTCACTTGGGAGCATCGGGTGGAGGCGTGCAAGGCCACACCCCTTGAAGTCCACGGGATCTCGTATCTGCCGACGAGCTGTGAAGACAAGGTATGAGATAT
>JBBPLM010000238.1:14735-25125 GCA_038089795.1 Pulchroboletus neoregius | reverse complement strand
GACGTACTAGGACAAGTGATGGATTTGGGCATCGGGAACCGCTTTTTTTCATCTTTACGCGATCGATCGCCATTGGCCAAAGGTAAACTTGGGGCGTCTCTCCGATTGGATTCGTTCGTTTTTGGATGGATTCTGGGTCCTTGGAGTCGAAAGTACTGGTGAGTATCCAGGGTACTTTTCTGAGCTGATGATACCGTGACGGTTCTACAGAAAACCCGCCGCAGCGCGGGGTTGCCAGGGCACCCCAAAATCACAAGTGCCTCGTACATACTACGGAACATACACTGGGCCCTGAGCGGGGAACTGAGCTACTCAGGGACACGAGTCCAGACCACGACCGTAAAGAACTATCCGACTCGATCAACAATTTACTGAAAAAAAGTGTGGCGGGGTACGACGTCCTCTAATCACAGCTTCCTCAAGCGATGACGTTACGGACGGTCGTTCCTCTTTTACCTTTATTTGTTTCTCTCCCTTGATCGTGTTACGTCTCAACGGGTACGTGTAGCAGGTCGTCGATGGCGGGGTCGGATCCGTGGACGAAGCCAAAATCGAAGCTTGAAGGAGTCGGCACCCCCGTTACATGTGCTCTCCGTGTCGTCTGCTTAGGAAGAGGGCCGAGGTACGGACACGGACGTGGGGCAGAAGCTCACACATTGATTATCGTACCTTTAGAGGCCGCGGCAACGTCACGATTTAGAATCCTTGTCCAGTGGACCACGCTCCCAAACATATTCCCATTCGTGCTTCGTCAATACAGGGGGTGGGGTTACCCCAGGTCACACGCGTCAAACGCCTATCATGCATCGTGAGTCTGCGTGGGTTCTCTCGCCGTTTCGTCCGATGCCTACACGTGGCTCGGCGAGCTTCCGAAGGGCATGATGATCGAGAGCCGGGCTTCTAGGACTGCGTAACTGCGACCTGACGTTTTCCCCGCATCGGCGTTTGAGTACGGCATTCGAATGGCGAAAGAAGAGAAGACGGGGCGAAAAGTTTAAACTGGACACGCTTCTACCCCCGCCTCCGAGGTCGTCTTGGGAGTTCTGGATACAGGTCTCGGTCGTCGTCGTTGCCTCCACGCGGTCGGTGCTTGGATGAATAGGGCTATTGAATGTCTTATCGGGGAAGAGGACGACGGCGTTACGCGCAGACGCGGGCATAGGGACAGGTACCGGCGCTGGCCCATCGACACCCAGCGGCATACACGTGCCCATACGTTTTACACGCAGGCGACAGAACGCACTCTTCCTTGCTTGATCTTTCTCCGGTGGACATAGATCGGTTCGTCATCACCGCGGGGTGAGATTTGTATTCGGACGCGGTGGAGGGACCTGGGAAAGAGACAAAGGGTAAAGCTTATCTTGCTCTCATTCCCAGATCTTGTGGACGAAGGTGCTGGTCGCAACCGTCGCGGAGACAACTGTGACAGCCTATGGGTACTAGGAACCGAGCGTAGGGGGCGCGAGGGGCTTGAAATGACCATTTTCCATCTCGCTTGTGGACCGTGGTACGAAGCTACGTTCTTGGGAATCAAAAACGAACAGGAATGTCAAAAAGGCATCGAGGGCTTGGGTACCGGGTAGGTGGACGCGTTTACATCGCTACCCTGCGCTCTTAGTATTTTTCACCTGGCAGCCGAAAGGATTTTTTTTTTTGAGGCCATGCGGTCCGAGAATGTAGCCGGCCAGCAAGGTGCGCGGAATCCAGAGACACCTTCTGCTTTCTGCTTTTCACTCTGATGTATCGTTCCCCCTATGTCCAAAGGTGGTTCACGCTCGAACATTCCAAGTCGTCGCCCCACAGGATATCATTATTTGGCCATCTCGATGCTAGGCTGGGTATCACGTGACAGGTATAGACTCGAAAAGGAACTCCTGACTAGTCTTGCGATTCGCCCTCCCACCCAGTCCGGTTCGAGATGTCACGTTCAAAGGGTGAATCTCATTTGCGAGGTGCGATTACCCGATTCACTGTCCTCCATCTCTACTGCACTGTTGTTGCACCCGCTGGATCGGTACCATACACGTACACACCCCACCCCTCTTGAGACAGTACGGGACAATATATATTTGGCGAAGAAGGCCAAATCGTGTGCTGATTTTGATTCTCAGCTCCCTCGTGGGTGTGGACTCGGATGTTGCAGCACACTGCGGTCGTAGCGCTTTTAAACGCCACCCACAACTCTCCCACCAGACTATACACCATGTCCAGTAGCAGTCTGGACAAGCTTGTCGACGACATTCTGATCCAAATCCTACAGGCTTTGTCCGTGCATACCATACTCTCGTTACGCAAGGTGAGTCCTATCTTCGTTAAACACAAGAGCGGGCCAAGCTCAAAAGAAGACGAGACGTCTCGACGGTATTATCTCCTCAGTAAACTCCGCTGCGTTTGGTACGCCAGGTTTTGCGCCGAGGTCTTGGCGCGTAACCTGCCCCCACCTGGTCCCCCACTTCCTCTCTCCCTGCTCTCTGCGACGGAGCTCGAACGACGTACGTTGCGGGCACTCTACCTCAACCATGCGTGGCCACGCTTGTCTGCGAACACACTCGTTTCTGGGGACCATCACGGCACCGACGCACGTGTAGACCAAGTCGTGCTTATTCCTGGCGGGACCGAATTATTGACCGTGCAGGGCGACAAGGTGGTGCATTGGCTCATCGTCAGTTGGCCCGGGATCGCTCAGGGGTTGAAGCGCGTCGGGGATTGGACACCGTTGGATGGGGTGCCATGTCGAGTCGTCAAGGATGGGGATGTACCTGGCATAATTGCCATCGGGCCGAGAGACCCGTTAAGGTGATTCTTTTTCTCGTGTCTTTCTTGGAATGAGAGAAAAGGGGGGTGGATGACGTATACGCGTTAGATCTCATCGCTTCGCCAAGGTGGTCTCGACGAGTTTGAAGGCGCCGTTCGTGACGCTGTGTGATTATGCGCGCGTGCCCGGCGTCGTGGCGGGTATTTGGAGACATTTGTTGTTGTTGGATACGACGAGGGAGCTTGGGGGAGGTGGTTTAGAGCTCCTCGATTGGCGCGCGCAGACGACTGGGACGGCGCTTCTCCCACGTCTTCCTGATCTGGCAAGTATCGTCCGACCACGCTACCATTTGCGGCTTTAAAAAAACGTTTTCCCCTCTAGTTTGGCAGCTTTCTCGATTTCGTGGTGTTTTCAGGCCACCTCCTGATCGTATGGGAACACTGCGTGAGCGTCTTCCCTGTCCCTCGTGTTCCGGCAGAGGGACAGGCATTCGTGGAACATAAACGGGTGTTCATGTTCCAAGAAGCGGTCAGTCGACCGGTCGGGTTTACGACGTGCGTTGCGCGACGCGTCGTACCACCGTGCCTCGATGCCAATGCCGAGCTTGATCAAGATACAGATCGGGATATAGACTGGGACTGGGATTGGGATGGACAGCGTAAACGATGCCCATCCCCGACGCTGGGTATGTCGCCTACGCTGACGATCGCGGCGCGGTCGAGAAGGCGTGCTGAGAGCGTGTCGATGGTGATGTTGGTGCCGCTGGTGGACGAGGAAGATCATACAAAGGGGGCGGCAGCCAATACGAACACGTTTCCGTATCGGTTGACGTATCTGCCTCCGCACTTGCTGGCGACGTGGCAGTCCCGCGAGGAAGACGTCGGAGGACGTGACCCTGTGCCGAGCGCGTGTACGACGCTCTGTCTCGGCTCGTCTGGACGTGGACTGTACGTCGTCGGTCGGGAGCTTCGTCTTGTGAGTCCTGGGTTGATCATCATACCACCGTACGAGATGCAGTTTGGACCTGTGTTTGAAACGGGGGAGGCGTCGTACGTCTTGGATCGGGATCGCTCGAGGGATGAGGTGGACGAAGAAGGTGTGAGCGGCGACGAGGTGGACTTTGACGAAGGTATGGGACGCTTTGTGGTGGCAAATGAACGTGGGGGGTTTGAAGTCGTACAGCTGGACTAGGCGGAATTACGCAGGGCCGTTTCAGAACAGACAGGGGTTTCTTTGTGACGTGGTACCGAGGTATTTACTCGGGGGTACTAACAGGCATCTCGGATGTACTGATGTCATAATCTAATGCTTTGTGCTTCAGACTTGCATCCAGCTGGACGTTTATGTCATTGTGCCCCTATCGATTCGACCCATGTGTGTTCGTTCGAAACAGAGTGGGGATCTAGATATCAGATCTGCCCCCCCAGATATTCTTCCACATGATCCTTTTCACTCCAAGACGAATCAATTGTCAGCACGGCTATAAACGTACGTGCATTTTTATCAACCCACACACAATACAAGACAAAAGAGAACCTCGATCGCTCCAGACTTGGCTGGTGGCAGCATTCCAGGGGTGCTGTCAACAGTGCATTGTGGGACGATAATCCAGATCGGCCTAGATTTCATTCCGTTCAAACAGTGTCTGCATCATCGATATGATAGACTCGGACGCCGGCATAATGATGATGATTGATATGATGATGGGCCCCGCGATCGGATAAACACCGTCGTGTGAGTTGAGGCGGCGACCCAGATCAGAACGGAGTGATGGTCAGGAGATCGATGGGGTGTTTGATGGCTCGATTCTGAACGGAAACCGGTATTCGTTGGGTATACGCTGCGCGGGCAGCGACATAGCCGGTATCCAAGTGATGAGAGTGGTCAATCCGAGTATGGGTAGATGTATTAATGGCAAGATGGCCGAGCGGTCTAAGGCGCTGGAATCAGGTGAACGATACCTATCCAGTCCGAAAGGGCACGAGTTCGAATCTCGTTCTTGTCAAATTGTTTTGATTTTTTTGGGGGGGTTTCCCTCCCTCTCCCCCCCCCCTCCCTTTTTTTTGCGGTGATCACGACATGGTGAGATCGGGTCAGGCCTGGAGATGAAAAGGGATCAAATCGCCGATGTTCAGTAGTTGAGATGGCACTCGAATGTTCTCAAGAGCTGTCTCGGTGGTCCGTCCGAAAACTTGACGCTCGATTGATTGACGTGTGCATCTTGCGCTGATTAGTGCTCGTGCTCTCGAAAGTACTTCCCAGGCTGTTGTTGGGTCACGCTCGGCCATGTGCAGTGGCGCGATAGATTTCTCGCAAGGTCCTCTCGAGTGAGATCCTTGGTTTAGTCGATGTCAGTTCTAGGCAATGGTAAGCGGATGCTATCTATCGTAGCGATCCTTTTATTCTTGCCATTCGTTCTGCCAGCAAACAGGTACAGTAATCTATTTGTTGCGTCGACAGTGGCTGTCCGTATGATAAGGTGCTTTTTCCCATAGGTCGTCGTCCTTATCTTTTGCGATCTCACACATTTTGACGGTCGATTTGGTGTCATGGCGACTTACAGTTTTGTCGGATCCGAGCGTGTTGGATAAGTTGAGATGCGCCCGTTGCATTCAAGTGTGAGCAGAAATCATGGTCATGCTCGGATGTACCCTGATGAATGTCCCACGGCGTCAGAAGCTGGACCTACTACTTACTACGACGACGTATTATTGGAGAACTTTGAGTAGACACGGTACGTCTACAGTCCGTGCGGTCGGTTTTCAGGGTCTAATTTATCTCTCCAGTCCCTCGGCTCTCGGGAGGACACCGCACTATGTTTCTTATCTTTGTTCAGGGCGCTGCAGGACACAATGTCATTGATAAGGATTGGACCTGAAAATCTTACCTATATAACCATGAGCGCGGGAACAGGTTCGGCCTTGGCCGTCTCAGGTTGAACACGTCGAGAACACACCTCTCTTCGCAGCATGTCCGTGTCCGAGAGTCAGGTACTTCCACAAGGTGCAGGATATGGCGTCGGTACGTGTCACATTCACTCCTCGTATCGCATGAGTGCGCGCTAAACATGTCACACCAGTGGTCGGTAAGCATACGTACTCGCATGAACGAATGACGATAGCCTCATGTCCACTCGCAATGCTAGGGATTGGGTTGTTCTTTAGTGCTTTCATGGTCGGCTTGACCGCCATCCAGTCGAGATATACTGGTGTTTCGCCTCGGAATTCGGAAGAGTTTACATCTGCTTCACGGTCAGTCAAGCCAGGTCTCATTGCATCTGGTATCGTCTCCGCCTGGACCTGGGCCGCCACGCTGGTACGTTCAGTGAAGTTAGTTTTTTCCAGATCAAGTTGATTTGAGCTCGTCGTCAGCTTCAATCAAGCGCAGTTGCTTATAGATACGGTATATCCGGGCCATGGTGGTACGCCGCGGGTGCGACGGTACAGATTCTCTTGTTTGCCCAGTTGGCTGCGAAGCTCAAGTTGAATGCACCGTACGCCCACACGTGGTTGGAGATCGTCGCTACGCGGTGGGGGACACTCGCTCACTTGGTGTTCATGTTCTTTGGTTTGGCAACGAACATCATCGTCTCCTCTATGCTCGTCCTTGGCGGATCGGCGACGGTGACCAGCCTGACCGGTATGAACACCATCGCCGCGTGTTTCCTGATCCCTCTTGGAGTCGCGATCTATGTCGTGGTGGGTGGCATGCGGTCTACGTTACTTTGTGACTAGTGCGTGTTTTGACAGCTTGGTCCATCTTCCATCCTCATCCTCTCCCGACTCTAGCACCCACACGTCCGTTCTCTTCGCCATCATCTTGACGTTCGTATTTACAGTCTACGCGACTTCGGGGTACATTGGCTCGATCAGTCAAATGCACCACCTTCTTTCGGAGGTGACACAGATCATGCCAGTTTCTGGAAATGCCCAAGGATCCTACCTCACGCTCCGTTCCTTGAACGGGCTGATATTTGGCGTCATCAACCTTATCGGAAACTTTGCCACCGTGTTCCAGGACCAAGCGTATTGGCAACGCGCCATTGCCAGTCGGCCGGCCACAACCGTCAAGGCATACTTGATTGGGGGGCTGGCCTGGTTTGCAGTTCCGTTTGCGTTCTCCACGACGCTCGGCTTGGCTGCAGTAGCGCTTGGAGCTGTTCCTGCATCTTCATCGCCGACTCAAGTGCCTACTGCGAACGGCTTCGTGCCTTTGCTTCAGCCTCTCACGCAAGACGAGATCTCAGCAGGATTGCCGGCTTCTTTCGCCGCAGCGACACTCTTGGGTAAAAGCGGTGCGGCAGCGTTGTTGATTGTATTGTTCTTGGCCGTGACGAGTGCTACGAGCGCCGAGTTGATTGCGGTCTCGTCGGTTTTGACGTATGATGTTTATGTGGTAAGAGTAGCTTTGTGCGCGATGTCTACGAGAGGCTGAGTTGGTTCAACAGAGGTACATAAACCCTCGAGCTACGGAGCAGCAAGTCCTGCGAATGAGTCACGCAGGTGTATGTATTCTCATCTCATCTCTAGCGTCAATGTGCCCCTGTAACGACGTTCTCATAGGTCGTCATTTTTGCTCTTGTGATGGGCATCGCTGGCACCATCTTTTACTACATTGGAGTGTCCATGGGTTGGCTCTACGTACGTTGGACATGCGCCCGTGTAGTGGAACCTCTGGACTGATTTGGCACTATGGATCAGACATTTATGGGCGTCATTCTCGGTTCAGGTGTCGTCCCCATTGCGCTCTGTGTTACGTGGAGCAAAGCCAATCGTGTGGGATGTATCTCTGGCGCAGTGGTTGGGTTTGTTGCTGGTGTTGCTGTCTGGCTCGGCATTACATCTGCGCTGAATGAAGGTGTCATCAACGTGACTGTAAGTCATTGTCATTTCGTTTTCACGCAAAACCTCGGCTCACGTTGTGGTACTCTCCTGCTAGACAAGCGGAGGTGCGACCAAGATCACGAGTAACAAGGCTGGGTTCGTACTGATATTCCTTGACCAGGTAATTACGAGATGCTTGGGGGAAACCTTGCATCGATTGCAATTGGCGGCATCGTCTCTGTGATTGTATCTCTGATCGTATGTTGACCTTTCATTCCTCGAATTCCATAGGTGATATTGACCACTTACAGTGGCCAGATAATTACGACTTTACGGAAACTAGGACGATCAACTTGCCAATTGTAAAGACGACCATCCATCACGTTGGAGATGTGGAAACCGAAAAGAAGGATGCGCCGGTATCCGTCACATCCGATTCTGACGACATTGAGCTCGACAACGAGCTCGATCCCGTGGGCCTCAAGAAGGCATTCAGATTTGCTGTGTGGTCGTCCGTGATCATGGTACGGTTCGCACGAAAACGATGTTGCGTGGCGTGTTCCTGATCGATTGTTGCAGACGTTGGCGTTCATGATCATCATCCCCCTTCCTCTGTTTGGAGCGTCCACGGTGTATAGTGTCGCTGGTCTCTCCGTCTGGGTCGTGGTTGGCATCTTGTGGACGTTTTGTTCAGCCTTTGCGGTTGTGCTGTACCCTCTGTGGGAAAGTCGGGCGGCTTTGGTGATGATTTTGAAAGGGATGGTCAAGGTAAGCACCTGTTCTCGTGGTGTGTTGAAGTGCTTGAGGTTCACTTTTGCCTCTAGGATGTTTGTTCCCCCGGGTCGGGCGCATATGTCGCGCCTACGCGTGCAAAGATGGATACTGCTTGACGTTTAACGAATAACATGAACGACCGATCGGTCTTGTATAAAGTACTTAGAAATACGACAACTAATTATCCTACCTTTGCTATTCGGATCTGAGTCGGGAGCATGAAGCTTAGGGGGGCAGTTTCCTTTTATGTCGACCACTTGGCTCGCCTGACACTGCGAGCACCGCGACGTTCACGGTGACCACCACAACCGAGGCGATGGCGCAACCACCAGGCAGTCCAGAAGACCTCGGTCGCCAAACCAGCCTTCCCTGGACACCAGGCGAAGGCGGCGAATCGCTCATGCAAGCCATTCAAGCGTTGGAAACCTACAAGAAGAAGGATCCCTCCAAAGGTTCGTCGCACGTTTCTGATGAGGAGCCGTTTCGTTTGATGTCGCTCTCTCACAGTGGTCGTGCGTTTCAAGGCTGTCGGCAACGCCCCGATCATGAAGCAAAACTTTTACAAGATCACGGCTGCCAACCGGTTTCAGGCAGTGATTCAATTTTTGAGAAAGGAGTTGGGGTGGAAGGCGGGGGAGCCGTTGGTACGAGACAGTTCCGGTTCCTCTCCAGGGCGAAAGCTGACGTCGTTTTTGTAAAACAGTTCACGTACATCAACTTGGCGTTTTCGCCTGCGCCGGATGATACAGTGTCCAACTTGTTCAGGGTGCGTGTGTGGCTCGATCCGAGTTTGTTTGCTAAGACGAGGATGCTTTTGAACAGTCGTTTGCGACGGACGGACATCTCATCGTGAATTATAGGTAAGTCGCGTCGTTTCTTGGCACGTCCTCGCTTCGCCCTAGCCCTCCCTCTTTCGTACGCAATGCATCTGACTGTTCGTTACACAGTACGACGGCAGCGTGGGGTTGATTACGAATGCGATATATTCTGCGCCAGTGGTTGTGGCCTTTACATCTCATCCACTTGTGATGTCACACCATCGTCTGCTTGCGGCAACCATTTACATTACATCTCTGTCGTCCATCGCCGCGTCGTTTCCCCGCACGGGTCCAGACGAAGAGGTACACATAATGAATGATATGCCGCGCATCCTCGGACGCTGCTGCAACACACCCATCACGATACTGATTTTGAGTTTGTTTCGGTTCCGATCTGGTGCGGGGATGATTCTCGTCGTTTCATCTCACATAGATATACACAGGGTTCGCTGATGCATGATGATCTCAAAAGGAAAGTCTCTTGCTGGGCAAAGTGGTTTTTTGTCCATCGATCGTGATACGATATCTGGCGAGACTTCTTTTCCTTGCACCGCCATATGGCCAGGATACATGACCGGTCGGAATGCCGCCTATCAAGACAACGATGCGTCTCTGGTAGGGCAATGCCTAGGTGGGGTGGATCGGTCCGTGACCACGATTCCTGAAAACGCCCCTTGCCCTGATCTGCAATTGGGCCGCATGGACAAGGGCTCTACTGGATTCGCGTCACCGATGTGTGACGTATGTACGTCCATGTAATGCCATGGCATTGTTCGGACGTGCGCGTGGCGCTTCCAAAGATGACATGGCGTTTTCCAAAGCCTTGTACCGATGAGTCGTGGCGGTCAGGTCAAACCTGATCGGTTTCTTGTCTTGGTCAGCCAGCGGGGATGATCGATCAAACCCTACCCGGAAACTTTCTGGCCGAGCATTGACGCCGCATCTTGAATTTTGAGCTCGACGCTCGACGCTGCTGGTTTTCCTCGGCGTTTGGGCGGAATATGGGGTCATGACGTTGAGAGAACCGATTCGGTGATTCGGTGACCGAGATGGCGTTGCTGCTCCACGGGGACACGCAGCGGCTTTGGATGTACTTTTGTAGCACATTCAGTTCTCGATCCTGTTTCGGACACGATGTCACTTGTCCGCAGTGTATCTTGACCGGAAAACGATCAGGTGGGAGCGTGTACTTGAAGCGAACACGATTCTGATGAAGGGTA
>JBBPLM010000237.1:0-25209 GCA_038089795.1 Pulchroboletus neoregius | reverse complement strand
TCAACACTATTCACTAGCACTTTTGCTATCTTGTCTATCAACCATCACTCTATTGTCTTGGTGAGTCTCCCACCAGACATCATACTCCCCCTGCCCCTGCGCTGTTGGGATTGTTAGATTCCAATAGGTTATGAGCCCTGCTTGACACGTTGCCGTCACACGATATCATGATGCCTCGCTATGTCATGCGCCAGGGTGTATGGTTGATTCCTGGATTATTCCTTGTCCTGCACTTATGTGCGATCATGTTCTCGGTTATTGTAACTGGAGATATAGTACCACTTGTGGACAACGATAAGCTCATTGAGTTCATCACCGATTCTGGAGAGTTGACTGTTTGGCGCATTGCGCAAACCTTTCAACTTTTCTTCCTTCATTGAGACGGTGCTAACCAATACTCGTTGCATGTGATGCTCTCAGTTCACGCACTACAACAGGTTAGTTCACCTCTTGAAGACCCAGGATCATGTATTGTACCACCTGGTGTTCCCTTTGAACTCCCTTGTCCCATTTGTTGTCATCCCCTAGAACGGAGCGAGTACTGTCGTCATCACGCCGACACCACCATCTTACGCCGAGGATCTGAAGATTCTCTAGAAGATCATCTTCGAGAACCATTCCAACATCTCCGTCGCCTTCGCTCTCCCAAACCTGACACACGTCAGAGCATCCATTTTTCGGACGAAGAGAACATTCCTCCCTACCCATCCTCGCTGTCATCTCCAGCATACTACGATGCCTGTTCTGAGCCTCCCAGTTCCCCAGAACCCGTTTCCTATCGAGAAGGACAACTTCCACTTTGTGAAAGTAACGTCTGAGGAAACCAAGGTCTACGTGGAGCTAGAAGACGTCCCCATCAACAAAGATCTCAACCCATTAACAATGACGAACCTCAAGTTCACAGCGTTCATGGATCCAGTACCAACTCCAGATCTCCAGGACCAATGCCCGTTCCGAGCGTTTCAACCCAAAGGAGAAGAAGGCGAAGGGTACGAGTTCGTACAAGTACCCCTAACCTTCCAGACCAAGGCTCTTCGCCCGCTTAGCCTCCAAGAGGCAAGCAATGCAAGCCGCTTGGTTACACCTTTTCAGGTGCAGCCATGCAAGACCAAAGCTTGTTACATGGTCAACTCTTGGGCTTATCAGTATGAAACAATCGGACAGGCTTATGAGGGTGCTGGATGGGCTTTCCCGTCCGAGACTTATGAGGACACCGAACTCATACGCACTCATAATTAGGATTTCAAGATCATACATCATTCTCCACACCTAACTCCCACTCTCTCCCACTATCGAATGGAGCTTTTGCTGGAGTCCAACTGGCTACCATGCGACATGCGTAATTGTGTTTCTTGGGGGAATAGGAAGGAGCTGGACGCTCCCTATCAACATCTATGGAACAAAGCTTTTGACTCGCATTATCGCAAAATATCTCATCACATTCTGACTCCAGAATTCTGCAGACAACGTTGTATCCAACGACTTATTCATAATGGCACCAGTCAAAACAAACTTGACGGAATATACGAAGGTCTTGCGGGCAGACGGAATCTCGAAAAGTGAGTTCGAAGAGCTGCAGAGGAAGAAGAAAGACAAAGAAGGCTTCTCCAGCCTTATTAGCCTTCTCGCCTCTACCAAAGTTCCATCTGTTTGGCCTTTACCTGTTCTTGATCACGCTTACAATTCTTCCTTGGATAGTTCCTATGATACTTTTCTTGGACTCAATACGCGTTCTTCTTCTTGGTATATTCCATACTTCTCTCATAATGATTTGAACATTATTGTACAGGAAGGTTTTATTGCCAATCAAACAATTAGCAATCCGCATTACTTTGCGAGTTTGTGTTTCGATCAATTCGAAGCACATGCCTTCCTGCCAATGCTTTATAAGCCTCAAGATAGAACAAAATGTCCTAAATCTAGAGACTTATCCAAGAAGTTACGCACTGAGTATTGGAAACAGAAAGATCTAGGACTACACAAGAAGAAAGCCAAGAACTTGTGGCCAGGAGCAGTCCATGGGACTTCTAGGACATCAGGGACTTCAGGAACATCAGTATCCACTTCTTTCTCCTTAATTGATTATCTTTATCAATCATTCGTTATTGACGATATTTTCTCAGACCTCCTCTAACCACATATCAAAATGGCCACTCTTCCCACTTCCAATGAACTCAAAATCGATTCCACCATTATGCAACACATCCCTGTCCTCAAAGGACAATCTAATTATTCCATCTGGAACACTCGGGTTCAATCCATGCTACAAGCATACTCTGTATTTGAGTTCGTCGACGGAACTCTTCTCTATACTGCCATGGTTGGTGCAGCCGATCAGCAGAAATGGAAGATGCTCAATCGACGAGTACTCGGCTTCATCGCTGGTACCATCAGTGATTCTCTCACCACCCACGTCAATTATGATTGGGCGGATCAGGTCGCTTGCCCCTCAGTGTCCAAGGCACTTTGGGAGAAACTCAAATCCCTATTTGGGACCACAGGACTTGCTGGACAGTTCAATCCGTTCCACAAAGCTTTACGCACTCGGATCCATCCTCGATCTGCTAATGAGGATATTAGCACTGTCATGCAGCTCTTTGAGCAGATGACACAAGCTGGTTTGAACCTACCAGAGTCTTTCCGGGCGATGATTATCCTCACACTTCTACCTGATGACTTCTTCTCACTCTCTTCCACCATCACACAGACAGTGGAAGATGTCAACTTCACAGTTGATACTATCACAAGCCGTGTATTACGAGAACTTGACCTTCGGTCATCTCATAAACCTCTTTCCTCACGTATCACCAATGTCGAAATCGACGAA
Organism: Pulchroboletus neoregius; assembly: GCA_038089795.1. Classification (NCBI taxonomy): domain Eukaryota; kingdom Fungi; phylum Basidiomycota; class Agaricomycetes; order Boletales; family Boletaceae; genus Pulchroboletus; species Pulchroboletus neoregius. Next base: position 22,382 of record JBBPLM010000237.1, on the reverse strand, counting down.
CCTTCGGCTTCTGCCAATAGGACCAATGTAATCCAATGCAGTCCTCCAAACACTAATCAATGAAGGAACCAGAACAACTCTTATCAGAGACCGCCGGAACATCAGCAGTCCAATTCTGCTCACCAATCGTCTCGTAACCAATACCAGACGAAACGCGGTCCAGCCAAGTCTAACAGACCTGGAAAGAAGCAGAAGAAGAATTGGTTTAAACAGTGCCAGAATGGCAAAGGAAAGAAGAAGGCACAGGCACACAAAGTGACCTTTGCCAACATGGTGATAGGAGATGAAGAAGACACCATTGATCCCTCTGAATGCTTCACGGATCATATAGAAGACATCAACATGGAAGATACATCATCAGTTGTCGCTCACACAGGATGGGATAATGAAGATACAGGAATGGATATTGCTGGACCCTCGTCCATGCCCTTTCGATTCTTCTCCTCAAGGGAATGCCCCTTTTGAGGAGATATCTACTGGGCAAAAGAAGATGAAGAAGAAACCCAAGATTTCTTTTTCACTTGGTGGGATGATTTCAGATAAAGGACATTTTGGAAATTTGGAGCAGTTCGATGATGTCGACAAGATCCTTCCTGCTTCACCTATAGAAGTAGCTGTGGTAGCACCATGAGAACATGTAAACCGACTGCCAGGCTATGACCTGCAGATCCTGGAAGGACTTGACAATGAACATGCTTACTGGTATCACGGCGCTTTCACGCTAGGAGGGGTGATACAACCAATAAACCAAAAGTGAAACTTGGTAGAATCAGATGAAGTGATCACTAGTAAAAAAAAGGGAATAGTAGAAGGAAGAGTCTATCTTGCTTAAGTGCTCCTGATGATGGGGAAACACCAAGAGAACTTGACTGAAGTTCTCTGGCGGGCTCTTGGGCCTTATATACTACCTAGGGGTGTGTACATGTTTGTACCGGATCTACCAATACTGACTACATAAGGGTATAGTACTTTAGGGTAGGCATAGGCGGAGATTAATACCATGAGGTGGAAGTGAGGCGTACATGAGGTGGGCACAGCCCGGGAATGGAAGCAAGCGGAAATTAAAAGAGTGAGGCCAGCGTAAAGCATCACAATAGAAGGGAAGTAAAAGAAGTGGCACTGCCCTGCACAGGATGGAGATGAATGTGGGAATGAGAAGCTGTGCAGGGGCCTAGGCCAAAAGGGTGCAACCATATGTCACGTGATCAAGAAGAGATAAGATAAGATAAGTGTCTGTGTGCTTAGATAAGCACTGCACAAAGGTTTTCATCTAAGTCCTGAAAGTGCTTCAATTGGGACGGGAAAAAGTGAGAAAAATAGGGAAAAATAGAGGGAAAAACATAGCGTCCATAACACTACCCCCTTCCTAAAGATCAACTTCCAGGTGATCAAAGGGAGCATTGAAACCATCATAATCAGTGGAGGACTCATACTGATGGAACAGGCGAATAAAATCCATGTAAGCCATGTTGAGACGACGCGGAGCGTTCGGGTGAGCACTGGTGTAGTCGGAGATCGCCTCTTTGGCGTGTGAAAGATTGCTCAATGGTTCCCATGTGCGCTCGGAATCATCATAGCCTTTCCAGTGGATTAGATATTCAAGGCGACGGCCTTTCCATCGGGAAGAAACGACATAATCTACTTCATATTCCTCGTCCTGATCCTCCGTAACGTGTGAAGGACCGGGCTGGTTAGCTGGCTGACCAGGTAAGCATTCTTTATATGGCTTTACCCAAGATATATTAACCATAGGATGAATTCACATAGATTTCAGGAGAAGCAGTTCAACTGCATTTGGACCAACTGTTTTTGTGATTTTGTAAGGGCCAAGCCAGCACTCAGAGAGCTTCTTTGATGCGCATGGCGAGCGGAGATTGTCAGTGGACAACCAGACGAGGTCGCCAACGGCGTATGCCAGTGCCTCGGATCTCCTTTTATCCGCTTGGATCTTCATATGATCCTGGGCTTTTATTAAATTGTTTTTGGTTTCCTCAAGAGTCTTGGCCATGGCGTCAGCCAAATCATCGGCAGCTGGTGCCTTTGAAACGTGTGACTCGATCCCCATTCGTGGAGCATACAAGCGCATGACCTCAAAAGGAGATTTCTTTGTAGAAGCTTGCTGCTTCAAATTATAGGAGAATTGTGCAAGCGGAAGCCAGTCCGCCTACTCATGTTGTTTCTCAGCAGTGAATAAACGGAGATACTGCTGGAGATCTCTATTCATCTGCTCCGTCTGCCCATCAGTCTGTGGATGGTGTGTGGTCGAGAGCTTAGGTTTAATGCCCAATCGGGTGCATAGATCTTTCATAAGTTGCAATGCAAACTGCGGGCCGCAATCTGACACGATGCTTCTCGGAAGCCTGTGGTTCTTCCAAACGTTATGTAGATATAATTTTGCCGTTTCCAAAGCGGTTATGGTCTTATTGCATGGGATGAATTCTACTTCTTTGGAAAATCTATCAACAACGACGAGGATTGAGTCGAAGCCGTTGGAGGGGGGGAGGTCGGTCATAAAGTTGGCTGTGACGTCAACCCAAGGCATGTGTGGTACCTCCAAGGGTTTGAGTTTGCCAGCAGGTGCGATGTTCCCAACTTTGAAACATTGGCACCTGTCACAGCATGAGATGTAATCTTTGACATGATGGGCCACGTGTGGCCAGGAGTAGCTGTGCCGCAGCAGTTCTAGGGTCTTTTCAGCCCCGGGGTGACCAGCAACAGGAGAATTGTGGTGTAACATAATTGTGTCCAAGCGAAGGCTTCCTTCGTCAGGGACGTAGAAGCGGCCATCAGCGGTGTAGATGATGCCATTCGTGTCTATATCTGATTCCTTCCACCCATCAATGGTGGTCAGACCGTCTTTCATAAACATTGTTTTTATCTCTGATGTGTTTTATGAGGTAGTCCCCTTCATCCGTGATGTGAACCTTTACGGCCCACACTTTGTCCGGGGAGATAACTAATACTCTGGCATTGTCGTTTTCGATGCCAACTGCATGATCCTTGCGTCTAGAGAGGACATTGGCTTTTGCCATAGAAGCACCTGGCTTATGTAACCAAAGGAAATTAAAGCGTGAAAGGTATTGTGCCCAGCGCACTTGTCGGCAATTAAGGTCCTGCTGCTTCATAAACCACTGCAGGTTTGCATGGTCGTTCCAGACCTCAAATTCCTGCTTAGCTCCTTCGAGATAGTGGTGCCACATTTCCAGGGAACAGATCATGCTGAGCATTTCTTTGTCAGTGATTGCGTAATTCCGTTCTTCTGAACTCATGGAGTGGGAAGCGTAGGCGACAGGGTGCCATTTGTCTTCTTTAAAAATAGAGAGCACAGCTCCCATTGCAAAGTCCGAGGAGTCACACTCCATTTGGAACTTGCAATCATTATCTGGATATGCTAAAATAGGTGCAGACGTAAACTTTTGTTTTAGCGTGTTGAATGCCTGTTGTTGGGCACTGCCCCAAGCGAAAGGCATGTCCTTTTTTGTTAGGTCGTTAAGCGGCTGCGCAACTTGTGCATAGCCAGAAATGAAGCGTCGATAAAAGTTAGTGAGTCCAAGGAAGCTTTGTACTCCGCAGACATTTTTAGGCACGGGCCACTCCAGAATGGCCTTGACCTTTGAGTCATCCATGCAGATGCCATCCTTTCCCACAATCATGCCGAGAAACTCTACTTCTTCGGCATGGAAGGTGCATTTTTCTGGTTTAATGAAGAGGTCGTTCTCTTCGAGATGGTGTAATACTTCCAGCACGACCTTGTCGTGTTCCTCCTTGGAGTTGGATTTCATAAAGATCATTAGATTGTCGATATACACAACACAGATGTCTTCCATGTTGGCAAAGATCTCGTTCATCATTGCTTGGAATGTCCCGGGGGAATTGCACATTCCGAAGAACATGACTAAGGGTTTGAATGAACTGTGGTAACATGTGAATGCCGCTTTCCATTCGTCTCCTTCCTTGATGCGGACGTTATTATATCCCCACCGGAGATCCATCTTTGTGAACATTTTTGCTCCTTTGAGCTTATCAACGAGTTGGGAAATTATGGGGAGTGGATAATTGTTTTTGACCGTGTGCTCATTCAAGTAGCGGTAGTCTTGTACCATCCGCTTGGTGCCTTCCTTTTTGGGCACAAAGAACACCGGTGAAGTTTGTGGAGATTTAAAGGGCCTGATATACCCCTTTCTGAGCTGTTCATCGATGAAGGCCAAGACCTCCTCTTGCTCTTTTGGTGATAGCAGGATAATTCTACCCTTTTTGGCTTTGAACATGTCCTTGAGATCAATAGCATGATCCCACACTTTTCTGGTGGGTAAACGCTCTGATTTGTGCTTTTGGAACACGTGCAGGAATTGATGTAGTGACCACAGGACTAGCTCGGCAGTCGTTTTCGTGGGAGGGGGAGTGGGTACGGCTAGCGCAGATCTGACTTCGTGGGTGTTCCACGCTGCTTCTAATTCCTCGTTCTCGAGGCACTGTATGAAAGTGGTCTTTTCCTGGAGAAGGTAACAGGAATGGGGACATCGTGTCATCTTCACCATTCCTTGTTCCCAGTCAATCTCGGGGTTGTGCTTCTGTAGCCACGTGAACCCCAAAATCATCTGGTTTTTGCCGAGATCTGTCACTTTGGCTGTCACCTTCTCACGGTGACCCTGGTATGAAATTGTGATATCCGCGCAGTGGGTAATATTACCGGCAGAGTTTTTGGTGGCATCTACGTTGAAGATGGGAATAGCATGGCGTAGGGGGCGTAATGGGAGCTTCTTCTGCTCCGCCCAGGATTTGTCAATGAAGATGACATTTGTACCGCTGTCTAGCAGGGCACGTGCGGGAATGAAGGACTTCTTGTCCTGAGGAGAAATGGAGACGTCGAGCAAGATTTCTTTGGTCATGTTGACTGATCGTGTGAATACTTCTTCTGGGAATTCTTGGGTAGGAGTAGAAGGGGATAATTTTTCATTTGTTTTCAAAGGGGAATTAAGCACAGGTTTATCCCTGCTGTGCTTTGCCTCTAGCGAAGTCGCCCCTTGATTGTATGTAATACTAACATAAGAGTCCATGTCTCCCTCTGCATCACTGTCCGCCAGTTCTTGGACAGCGAGGGGGGAGAACAAGTTCGAGGATGAAAGAGGAGGAGAAGAAGGAGCAAACTGACAACCCAGATTGGTCAGTTCGCTGGGCCTTTTCCCTTACCTTGGGAAGCCCTTTGCTCTGTTTCTTTCAGATCAAAGAAGAATGCCTTCATCTGTTCGTAATCCATGCCGCATACGGCAAGAGATGGATCACAGTTGTTGTCCCATGATGTAGCGGGGGTGGTAGTGGTACGAGCCAAGGTTGCCTGTTTAGGGCAATCCTTTTTGTGAGATCCCCCCAAGAACTTACATTGGGGGCATTCATTCTTCGCCTTTCGGCATTCTTTCGCACTGTGGCCCTGCATGCCACAGTTGAAACATTTCATGGTTTTGGGGCTTGGCTTCTTCGACCCAGTGAAGTTTATTTGTGCATTATCTGCACCTTCTGGATCGTGAGTCTCGGCCCCTCTGCCAAAGCACTTCTTATTTGATTTGTCGGAGAATTCTCCAGTACTCCCTTTAGAGAAGAGGGCATAGGCTTCGAAGCCGTTAGCGATGCGTCGGATTTCGGTGAGTGTTTCATCTACACTTGTTTTTCTGCATGCGGTCTGGAAGAGCTCATACTGGATGCATGGTGAGATTTTGTTTTCGAGAAGCCATACTCCCATGGCATTGTCTATTTTTGATTGGTGGCGCAGAGTTTGCCACTTTGTAATGAATGTGTCGATGTCTAGATCTCCTTGTGAGAACCGGGAGATCTCGTTTTTCACCCAGTCTTCTTGCAGCTGGGGTCGGAAAAGTCCTTCAACATCACTAACCAATGCATCCCAATCGTATAGCCTATCATTTCCTTCTGCCAACTTCTGCAGCTCAATTTCCCTTCTGGCTGCGCAGATGTGAGAGGATGGCATATGCACAATTTTTCCCGTTTGGGACTTCATTTCCGCGGGTATCTTTTGTGAGGAACTGGCGAGGATTACAGTCAATCCATGCTTTTATTTTTGTCCACCAGTCTTCGAATTTGGCCTTAGACCTGTTGTAAGTCCCTGGATCTTGAAAAATTTCCACTTTTGAACTGGAACCTCCCGGGGCGCTTTGTCCTCTGGTCCCAGCCCAAGTGTGGAGCCCAAGCATTTCTCTGGTGCGTTGGTCTGCCTCTTGGGCACACTCTTGTGCTTGTTGGAGCATGTCATTTGCCCTCATTAATGCCTCCATCATCTGTTCTCGTTGTTGTTCTAACATTTGTATGCGCTGACTCTGCACATTTACTGCGGCAATGACCTCAGCCATTGTTGGTTGTGCCAGGGCATCGTCAAACAACTGCTCCTCTCCTTGGTACTGTTGTGACATTGTAAAATTTGGAAAAGAAAGATACAGCTAGTAAGGGTAGCGACGTAAGGATGAGAGGTATCGTTTGGTTCGTAGGTAAGGGAGTTGGTCTCTCCCATAAGTTTCTGCCTGTCGTTGTCTTTTGAATCTAGGCCTGTAGATGCGGCGTGGTCTGTGTACTAGGGGAGTGGGGGAGTGATGATATCTATAGGGGAAGAGGAGTCTTTCTTCTTCTTCGCTACTCAACTCTCAGTCACTAAACCCTTCTTGTATGGCTGCTGGCCAATACTCCCTCTGGAGCCAGATGGGGATGTCTGGTATAAAAAGACCTTCATCCCAACCAAAGTCATTGGGATGAGTAGGGGGCGGTGTTGCTAAGCTCGGCGTTGAGCGCTTTGAATGGTGGGGAGATCCAACTCTTAGGTCGCCCTGGAGTACTACTTGTGCTAGGAGGTCGTCTACTTCCTCCTTGGTGGCGATGGTCTCTACGGTAGCGGTAGCGCCATAGGCGTGCTCTTTCTGTGCTAACTCTGCTGCGTGCCCTTGCTTTGGCGCGCCCAAGCACTCGTCTGAGGGGGAAGGAAATGGCACTAAGGCCAAAACGTAAGGTTGAGAAGAATCTAGAGAAGGCCTTGCGCGTACTTGTGGAAGGCACTGGTCTAGTCAGACAAATGAGAGATGAGAGCGTGGGTGGGATACTTTGTATGTTCTTGAGCTCATGTAGCGGAAGAAAAGTAGTCAAGTTCTAATGATACAACCAATAAACCAAGAGCGAAACTTGGTAGAATCAGATGAAGTGATCACTAGGTAAAAAAAAGGGAATAGTAGAAGGAAGAGTCTATCTTGCTTAAGTGCTCCTGATGATGGGGAAACACCAAGAGAACTTGACTGAAGTTCTCTGGCGGGCTCTTGGGCCTTATATACTACCTAGGGGTGTGTACATGTTTGTACCGGATCTACCAATACTGACTACATAAGGGTATAGTACTTTAGGGTAGGCATAGGCGGAGATTAATACCATGAGGTGGAAGTGAGGCGTACATGAGGTGGGCACAGCCCGGGAATGGAAGCAAGTGGAAATTAAAAGAGTGAGGCCAGCGTAAAGCATCACAATAGAAGGGAAGTAAAAGAAGTGGCACTGCCCTGCACAGGATGGAGATGAATGTGGGAATGAGAAGCTGTGCAGGGGCCTAGACCAAAAGGGTGCAACCATATGTCATGTGATCAAGAAGAGATAAGATAAGATAAGTGTCTGTGTGCTTAGATAAGCACTGCACAAAGGTTTTCATCTAAGTCCTGAAAGTGCTTCAATTGGGACGGGAAAAAGTGAGAAAAATAGGAAAAAATAGAGGGAAAAACATAGTGTCTGTAACAAGGGGAATCTGAACCAACCTTCGCCAAACAACACTGGATGATTGACAGTGGTTGTACTGATCATTTTACACCTTTTAAAGATGATTTTGCCCATCTGGGACAGGACATTCGATATGCCTCTGTTGCAAATGGAGACAAGGTTCCAATGTATGGACCTGGCAAGGTTATCGTCCAACAACGATCAAAGGGACAGCTTTTTCAGCCTGTCACCTTAGAGGAAGTGTGGTATGCACCACAAGCTGCTCACAGACTTTTGTCTGTTCCCACACTAACCGCTCAAGGTTATCGCTGTGGTATAACTAACAAGGAATCCAGGATTTGGAATGCAAGCGGAGACTTGGTGATACAGGCATCAGCCTTATCTTCAAGTAATAACCTCCATTGGTTTCGGTCTGTACAGATCACTCCAATGAGTGGTCTTATCTCCTCACTTGCACGGGATGATTCTTATCATCTATGGCATCAACGTTTTGGACATATGTCCAGGAATGCGCTACGTCAAGCTGCGTCTAGAGTCTCAGGTATGCCCACTATCGCCATACCATCCTCTCTTGCTCCTTGCAAAGGATGCGCTCTCGGGAAGATGCACGATCGACCCTATGTTCCCTCGGATAAGCGGTCCACCAGACCATTGGCACTAGTCCACACTGATGTTGTGGGGCCTATGCCTGTTGAACCTCGTTCACGGTGCCGCTACATCCTCACCTTCATTGACAATTTCTTTGGTTATGCCCTTGTTGCATTCATTCACACCAAGGATATGGTTCTGCAGCATTTCCGCAGCATGGTTTCTTGGGCTGAAACCTTTACTGGTCACTCACTCACCTCTGTTCATTCTGACTGAGGAGGGGAAGTTTTGGGTCGAGACCTACAGATGTTCTTCTCGTCCAGAGGTATCACTCATCAGACCTCCGTTCCCCATACTCCTCAACAGAATGGTCGAGCAGAGAGGTTCAATCGAACTCTACTTGAGAAAGCAGAAGCCATGCGGCAACACGCCTGTCTGCCAAAGTCTTTCTGGCAAGATGCTGTCAAAACATCACTGCATGTTTACAATCGCCAACCAATGCATCGTCACAACTGGAAAACGCCTATTGAAATATTCAATGGAAACAAACCCAACATTTCCTACTTCAGGGTATTTGGAACTCGTGCATATGTCTTTATCCCACCAGAGCAGAGACATGACAAACTATCTCCCAAAGCAGAGGAGATGGTATTTATTGGGTATGAACCTAACACCAAAGGCTATCGCTTCTGGTCTCAACAACGCTGACGAGTTTACATTTCTACTAATGCCGTATTTGATGAAACAGTCTTCCCACATTGTTCCAAAGGTCAAGAAGACGGACCTGCCATTATTCCAACACAGGAAGACTTACCAACAACATCAGACAATCAACCTGAACTGGTATCTCGTACTGAGGATCCGGAACCTCATTGAGACATCTACATCCAATTACCAATAGGTTTTGGTCAAGACCCCAATCAACAAAATCCACCTGATGACGGGCACGCATCAGGCCAAGCCTCACCTGAACAATGGAATCTAGGAGAACTGAGATCTCCTTCTCCATTACACTTGGATGCAACACCACCACCCTCCTACCATCCTTCTCCTCTACAACCTCCTATAAAAAGGGGTAAACCAGATACTGGACTTCAGAGTAGCATTGATGATCGACATCAGCACAAACACTATGAAGTCACAGACTCACCCGATTTATCACCCGAAGACACTCCAGATAACAGTTTTCAAGTACCTGCTGCTGTTCAACCTAATTGGATGCCACCCAGGCAACAACCTGGAGAATCCTTAACAGAATTCCGCTCTCGTCCACATCATTATCACCCACTACGAGATGCATGGAGTACATTCTGTCCTCCTATTGAACAAAGGAAATCCACTCGAACTGCACAACCAAGAATATTGCCAGATAACACATATGGTGATTTACCACCAGTGCAGATCGAGAGGAACCTTCAACAAGGATTGGATCCAATTCAGGAGGAGTCATCCTCCATGCAGGTCGAACCTGCACAAACAGCACAGTTACCAACCAACGAGGAAGAAGATCTAGGACAGATGTATAGTTCACAGTGGATTCGACACCACTTTACTATGGCGGTGGAATCAACTCCAGTGCCAGTTCCCAAGCAATATCGCGATATCCTCAAAATGGATAAACAGGAACAAGCACAATGGAACGGTGCCATGAAAGAGGAAATTGTTACAAATCGTAACATTTTTAGAGACTTTACTTTACTTTTTCCATTTTATGCTTACATTAGAACTTACCTTTCACTCTAACGTTTCGCCTCCCTTTCTTTCAGGTCACGTGTCCTATCTCCTTCCACGATCTGGGATCTTCCCCGGATCTTCCCCTTTGCCATTCACGCCTTCCCTTTACTCATCATACCTCATGGCAGAGGCTATGTTCTTCTTTATTTAATCACCGCCTATGCTTCTTTACTTCCATTTCACCCACGCTGATCCCCGCTTGGCCTCATGGTCTCCTCATGGGCCATAGCCTCATTAATCCCCGCCTTATGCCTACCCTTAACTTACTATACCTTTATTTAGAAGTACATTGGTAGATCTAGTATCTACATGTACAAACCCTTAGATAGTATTTAAAGGCCTAAGAGCCGGCAAGGAACTCCATTCGAGTTCTCTTGTTCTTTCCCCTCATAAGGGTTGGAGCATAAGTCCTTGGGTCACTTTCCCTCTCCTTCAGCCAGAACATCAGCCTTGGACAACGTGTCCTTGGCTTTTGTTTGGGTTGTTACAGAAATCAAGTCCCTTCATGAGAGAAAGGTTTGGGATTTAGTAGACCTACCTAAGGGTCATCAACCCATCAAAGGGAGATGGGTATATGCTGTCAAATCCAACAGATGCAAGAAAGCTCGCTTCGTCGCTAAAGGATTCACTCAAGTCTTCAGAATAGACTATGAAAACACATTCTCACCAGTTGCAAGATTCGAAACCTTGTGTTTACTCCTCTCACTAGCAGCGCTTCACAATTGGGAATTGGAAGCACTTGATGTCAAGACTGCGTTCTTGTTTGGAGAACTGGACGAAGAAATCTACATGGAACAACCAGAAGGTTTGATAGTCAAAGGCCAGGAGAAAAAAGTCTGTCGACTGAGGAAGGCCATCTATGGTCTAAAGCAAGCCGCACTGCAATGGAACAAGCAGTTGCACAAGAGTCTCTTGGAAATGGGTTTTACCCGCTGCTCTGCAGATCCAGGGACATATTATAAAATCACTGGTGACACGATTATTATTCTCCTCATTTATGTTGATGATGCACTTTTTATGGATAGTAACAAGGTACAACTCCTCAATCATAAGAAGAAGTTCATGAAGCGATGGGAATCACAAGATCTTGGCGAAGCCAAAGAATATCTAGGAATGAGGATCACAAGAGATCGCAAAGCCCATACGATTACTCTTGATCAAACCCGCTATGTGGAGAAAGTTGCAAAATGCTTTGGTCAAGAGAATTGTAAGGAAGTATCGACTCCTCTACCTACCGGATACAGTCCAAGAACAAACGAAGGCAATGCCAATCTAACTCTTCGAAGTCATTATCAATCGGTCATTGGATTATTGTTATACATCATGCTGGGAACAAGACCAGATATTGCCTACTTGGTAATCAAGATGTCACAGTTTTCTACAAACCCATCAGAAGAACACCTGCAGAGAGCACTCTACATAGTGCGCTATCTCTCATCCACTACAGATCTCTGCATACAGTATTCTGCATCGGGTAATCAGAATGGGCTTATCGTTTACTCTGACACTGATTGGGCTGGTGACCACGAAACATCTCGTTCCACCACTGGTTACGCCGTCTTCTTGGCAAATGGCATTATTTCCTGGCTGTCTAGGCGACAAAAGAGAGTTAGACTTTCTTTCATGGAGGCAGAATACAGCAGTATGACCAAGACTGCAAAGCAGCTACAATGGATCCACAATGTCTATGAAGAATTGAGATTCAAACTTGGTCCTCTACCACTATGCGTCAATAACCAAGGTGCAATATTCCTTGCATCAAATCCAGCGCAAGAAGGGCGCATCAAACATGCCCGTATACCTAATTACTACATCCGTGAAGCGGTAGAGTTTGGAGAAGTCAAACTTTACTATGTCCCAACAGATCAGCAATATGCTGATATCTTCACAAAGAACCTTGCAAAGCTGAAGTTTGAAACGGGAAGAAAGGCACTACGTCTCATCAAGCATTCATAATATGAACTGTGAGGAGGAGTGTTGAGAATCATGATTTCTATCTTCAGATATTCTATTTCTAATCATGATTCTAGACCCGGGACGAAGCCTGGACTTATGACGCTATTCATATTACTCATAGATAGGGAGATAGCTATTCTTAGCTTATCTGACTCACAATGACTCATACCAAGTCATATCAGTGATAACATATTTAGAACACTATATTTAGTGTACTATACATAACTAGCCTATGGCAGTTATTGCTCTTATCTCTTCATAGAGTTTGAGCTCCTCTTGAACCTTATCAGGTTCAGTATATAAGGATAGGCCTTCAGCCTGTCTCAATAACAGTTCTTTCACCTGTTCTATTACTGCCTGCTACCTCTACTCTTGAGTTCACACTCAACACTATTCACTAGCACTTTTGCTATCTTGTCTATCAACCATCACTCTATTGTCTTGGTGAGTCTCCCACCAGACATCATACTCCCCCTGCCCCTGCGCTGTTGGGATTGTTAAATTCCAATAACCAGCACTTGAAAAAATTTCCTGATGAAGGTGCCAATACCAGGTCCTTTTTGATCTGAGAAGCTTTCATTGTTCCTTGCAGTACTTGCGACATATGCACCACAACTCAGTGGGGTCCTTCAGCATGAGGTCATTGAGCCAGGCAGGAAAGAGTGTAAGAGGATTTTGTTCATTCAATGAGGGGTATATGTGGTATGCAGATGACACTTTCTTGGTAGATTTGAATTCATACAGATTTATTTTGTTCATATGATGAAGGGTCTATGGACACACTTTCATGGTGGATCTGAATACATATACATTTCAATTATGGTCTACCACAATTGAGGGAAAATAATAAGTATCTAAATCAGTACATTGCAGCACCAGGCTGGTAGATGGCCATGATGTCACAACACACCGGTAGACTCCGGTATAGCGACTTTTCACTGGGGCTGATCATCAAGGGATCGTACGAAAGTGGCCCTTTCCTTGAATATTTCGATTCCCGACTGTGCTTCATTGAGGAGCGCGGTCAACTTGAGTCTATTTCCCCTTGAGAGCCTGTCGGTTTCTCTGTCCTTCACCTCCAACGCCTTGACCATAGCATCAAGGTCGTTCTCCGAGACTTGGGACTTGGTGCCTATCAAGTCCAGTAGCAGCTGCAGGACTAATGACTTCCATATTCTCCAGACCTCGCCGCTATCCTCAACAAGTACATTGAGCACAGTCTTTAGCTCGTTCTCGTTTATCTCTTCATCCTCAAGCACCAGGGTTAAGAGGACAAATGTGACCATAGCAGGCCAATTGTCCAACCCATAGCCCTGCGCATCACCTTCCTTGAGTTTGAGAATCGTTTCGAGCAGGATCTTGTGTTGTATCCCCGCCTTGTCAAGAGAACACAACCAAAGGTTGTAACACCACGAGACGCCCAGTGAGGTGACGAACATGATTTGACCACAGAGGGATCCTTGTGGGATGAGGAGCAATTGTGCAATGAACTGGATGAGGAGGAGAATGGAGGACCACCCGATACATTTGTGGAAGGGTCTGCCGTTCCGAGGGGGTGAGAGCACGAACTTGCCACAAGCAAGCGCCATAGCTGCATCTTCCCGCCCCTTTAGCAAGATGATATCGGTGGCCGTGATGAGGATGCCGCAGACGCGGTGTGGTTTAACATTATTGCAGGATGGTTTCTCTTGGTCCGATTCGCCAGCAAGTCGGGGACGCATGAACTTAAGCTTGACTGAGCCGATGACGAGACAAGAAACACCGTTGGCGATGATTCCCAGAAGGATCAAGGAAAAAAAGAGTACCAATCCGCAATGACCGCACATGTAGCACAGGTTCCTGCACTGACAATGATTGGTACAGCGGCAAGGACCCGAGAGTCCCAACGAGTGGGTATAGGCCTGAGCTCCATATTGTCCCTCGGGCAATTATTCAGCTCAGCGACGGTGACCCTGACAGGCTGCCTCCCTTTGATGGGCTTCAAGGGACATTCAGGGGATATACATTCCTTCATGAAGACTGCAGCAAGATGATCTGTCTCGGGGATGATATTACCGGAGTGGACTCGGAGAAACGGGGGACCCTTTCGACCGTCTAGCTCGAACAAGGTGAGCAGTTCTGCAGGGTCAGCGTGACCACCCCCAAAGAAAAAGCCAAATTTTGTAATGAGCCCATAACGCTTGGCGATTTCATATGAGCCGGGTGAGTTATACCACCCCCACTGCTTCCTATTTCTGCAGATGTGGACTGTAGCCATTGCGGAAGCAGCCTCTGCACCACCGAAGAAGCCAGCCACGCCTGAAGTATCAAAGGTGAAGTAGGACTTGTCGAGGTAGACGACGGATCGGCTGTCTAGCAGTTTAGGGGGGTCGGGAATGTACATGTCTGCAGCGATAGTGTGGCAGGGACAGTGGTTGGGAAGAGAGACTTGCTGCGGAATCACTCAGAATTTTTGGACTAAGTATGCCGCCCACCTAACACATATCACATTCTCCGTTCTTCATCAGGCGCCGTGAAGCGCCTATGAGATTGCAAAAATAGGTATGCTGTGGATTAACGCCCACCGTGAGGCCATTCGAGCCTGAATTCAAGCAGCCTGAAAGAGCCTCGTTGTGATCTTAAGTTCTTATTGAACTGTCTCAGAGTCAAACATATACCACTCCCCGATCAGTCCAGTGCAACGTCGCTATTTCTTGAATGTGGGAATGGTGACAAAGTGTTTCTGCAACTTGAATATTGTCCTGTGGAACGATCGGTGGGCTGTGCGCGAGGCACGAGCGCGAGTGCTGTGTATGAATGGTGGAGCTGGGCTTCCGAATGCACTTGTGTGCCTGCCATCTGGCGTCCGTCTCAGAAGATAACGACCAGGATGTTAGCGCCAGGGGTGGAGTAGGGGGCGGCATGATAACGATGGTTTTGAGCCAGCGAATTCAGCTCTCGTCAGGGTGCTGCCGCTACCCCAATCGCCGCCGTCCAAGGCTGTTTAGGATGACTACCAGCTAAGCGTTGATTAGATAGGGAGTGAAATCGACGCCTCACATGGGTCGGAGGGAAGACCCCATCTACGGTTGGTTCACGAGGTGGGAGGGGGAATGCTGGTGGGAGGCTTCTGTACCAGGGACATCGTGAATATATACCCATGATCGCTAGGGATCATGCCACCAAACTGGCCGGCCCATTGACACCTTTCGGCATCGTCACGCGCAAACCTCTTAGATCGCATCCGTGCGACGGAACCAATATAGTTCAACCCCAGAGGGCACTGATTAAGACATATTTTGTCAATGAAGTGGTACCTGTGGCGGCGACGTACGACATGACTGATGTGTCAAGTTCTTGATAAACTTGATGCCATGTAACTTGAAGCAAAAAATTTCTCGCCGTTGGTTGAGAGAGGGGCTGAAATTCCTTTTATAGATAAAAATCACTGTCAGCAATTCTCATCAGAAAACACATCCACCTAACCACATATCGTCGCCATACTGGGGAAGCTCTCCTGCACCTCCTGTGCTAAAGCAACTTCACGGTTGCTCAGTTTGGACTGCTCAGCCATATCCTTTCCAGACAGTAGCGTGTACAACACCGACAGCGCTTCCTTGTAGCGCTCCACTATCTTTCACCTTAGGACACCCAAACATGTCATCCCAGTTAAACACAAGACGCATTGTTATCAATGGTGTGTACTTTGTACTTCCTTTCACTCGAAGAGAGTAGATGCTCTCTTGTTTGGAAGTGCCTGGTTGCTGATGCGCTTGTTGTCGACAGTCGCGCTACTTATAGTATCACAGGCATGTTAAAAGTAAACATATGGTCCTGGCTACGAATACTGATCTGTTTTGCAACGTCTGGTGTATTTACTGAAGGTTGCTGCGCATTATGCTTACCGTGTGAGTACGATTCATGGTCGCTTGCTAGTTTCCTTGCATTTGTGCTAATATTCTCTCCATGTTCTTGATTACTCTTTTCATACCCCGTCCACAGTGGTTCATCGGCCAGCATCAAGTAGATAAGAAAACAGAGAAACATCGCGCGGAAATATTGGCCAAGTTGGGGAAGAAAGGACTGAAACTTGACGAATACGAAGGTGCGCAGATTCCCATCTCTATCTACCATACCATACTGAATAGAATATTTATAGTGTCCATATCAAAGGAAGTTGTATGCCCTGATGATATCCAAGTGCGCTTTGAAGGTGGGCAGTTATCCGTGCCTTCGTTAGCACCTTCTCAATGTGATCGCGCCAATTAACTTGGTGTTGCAGACATTGGTGGCCTCGATTCCATCATTGCTTCTCTCCGCGAATCCGTTATATATCCCTTGATGTACCCACACCTCTTCACGGCCTCTTCATCGCTCCTCAGTGCACCTAAAGGAGTCCTTCTTTACGGTCCTCCCGGATGCGGTAAAACCATGCTTGCACGTGCCCTTGCCAAAGAATCTGGAGCTACATTCATCAACATTCCCGCATCAGTACTCACCAACAAGTGGTTCGGAGAATCGAACAAGCTCGTAGCAGGGCTGTTCAGCCTTGCTCGGAAGATGCAACCAACGATTATCTTTGTGGATGAGATAGACACATTTTTGAGAGAGCGGAGGACAGATGATCACGAGGTGATGAGCATGATAAAGGCCGAATTTATGACGTACGCTTCACTCAGTTTCTGAAACTGTTCATTTTCTGAGTTGTGGATGGCGTAGGTCGTGGGATGGATTGACGTCGGGAGAGGACCGCATAATGGTTCTTGGAGCGACGAACCGCCCCATGGACATTGATCCTGCTATTTTGCGTCGCATGCCGAAACGATTTGCTGTTGGTCTGCCTAACGCAGAGCAACGATTCAAGATTCTCTCCTTGGTACGGCTTTCGTTTGACATCTCTCTCTGCTGTCAAGAATAACTTTCGAAATGTGTAGATGCTGAAAGACACCAAACTTGATCCTTCGTTGATTATCGAAGTGCTCGCAGCCAAAACCACCGGCTTCTCAGGTTCGGACCTGCGTGAGCTCTGTCGGAGCGCTGCCATGGTACCTGTGCGCGAATGCATGCGAGAGATGGCACATGACGAGGAGGCGATCAAGAGAGTGGGGCAAGAGGTTCGTTTGTCCGTTGTTCTGCGTCACTCATCTAATCTGTGTTCTCGATCTAGGGATTCATCATGCGTCCATTGACGTTGGATGACTTCTGTGACGCCGAAGGTTCGACGTTAACGCTGTCCGACCCCGATCCAGATGATGCACCACTTCCACTTGACGGACCTGGCAGTACATCGACCGAGGAGAAACGGCTGGAGGAGGCCAAGGAGGGACCAGCTAACAGTATAGATGGTGGATCTATGCCCGACATGTCAAACGACGAGGGCGTTGACCTTAAGAGTCAATGATCCGCGCTAACATGTCTGGCACCTCGTTGGAGGCGTTGGGCTGGAATGCAACATGCTTACCGTACACTTTCAGCTTAATACATCCGCTTGGACAACATTCTTGCAAGAGATCTCCGATCAGAAAATCCGATATCTCGCGGTCAAAACACAGGTAACAGTTGGGCGACGTACCGAGACACGATACCCCGGGGACCGACCGGGGAAGAGAGCGAGCGCGTCGCATGAGAGAGGATTCACACACGCTTTAGAGATTGTCCTGTGACTTATATACAAGTTGCGGAGAATGAGACGTGGGACATGCGAAACGCTATTGAAGAAGTAACACTTTTTCGAAGCCGATTTTCTTCCGGACGAGAAAAAAGAAGCCTTTGCTTCTGATTTGCGTCAACGTCGTGCAATTATGCTCTAATACACAAAAAATGTTGAAATTATAATAAGGAAAAAATATTTGGATGCACAGGGGATTGAACCCTGGACCTCATACACGTTCGCTCACAGGTTGTTCTGCAAGCAGTTGCAAAGCATGCGCGCTACCACTGCGCTATGCACCCCTTTCTTTCGGACGATTCTATATCTGCAACACGAGGTGTTACTTGTCAATGGATCGATCCATCGGGACATGTCATTATTTCAATGATTATCGTAGACCAACTTATGGCTTGAGAGCCTAGCTGTCGGACTCGGTGCCATAATCTTTATTCAATGCGTGAATCAAAATTCTTCCAATCCCTAGTTCTTTTTTCCCGATGATTTGTAGAACGTACCTGGTCGTGCCGTTGGGCTCATGGGCAACAAATCCAAGCTCACTATGAGGCAGACGCCCAGTCACCCCTGTGACCGTAGAACGAAAAAATGAACATTTCCGTCATGATAAATAACACGCACATTGAAGGGACGCATGGGCTATACTTCACACTTATCTCCATCTCCCTTACGCACCACTACCAGTGCTGCAAATTTCCCTGTCTTCCATCCGTATCCCTTCATCCTGCTCTAACCCCTCGTTCTGCCCACCGTCAGCGAACACGATCGCACTCGCACCAGCGCCATGGCCAGGTAGCGAAGTCAAACCAAACGCTGTGTCGATGTCGCTTCCGAGTACGCCCCGCCCATCGCGCGCATAAAGTCTTCGCAAGCTCAGGATGAACCGGGGGGATAGTGTGTATGCAGGTATATAATTCATCACCCCAGCCAGTATTGCCCGCCATCCGATCGCTGGAACATCTCCTGCGTTCATCAGCACGTTGACGAGTGCAAATGTCAAGATGCTATCCGTAATATTCGCCATTAGCTTACCAGATTGGAAGAGGAAGGTCGAGATGTGGACGTACGCAAGAAAGTAGATCATGCCTTCCCTCACGAGAAGGTTCATGTAACGGTTCAGGCGAAAATTTCTTCTTGCTCTGTGCATTTGAAGTCCCTCCCTGGCGCATTGGATAACGACCAGCAGACACATCAATGCACCGAGACTGATCTGGACAAAATCTATAGTGTCAGACGAAATAGGGGAGGTGGTTCCAAGTTGCGTGCAAAACGAAAAACGAAGCACTTGAACAGTGGCCGCTGTATAATTGGGATAAAGGCACATATCCTGTTATATAGTATGCACGATATATAACTGTGTTTCACTTACCTATGGGCTCATTCTGAGTGCTGAAAACAGCACAAACAATTACAGTTAGGATGATTTCGACGGCACACAATGCGAGGAGAGTGACGAGGATGAACCTCGATCGACTGTACAATGCCCACACACGGAGGATCATCGACACTACCTCTAGCATTGAGATTCACCTCGACTAAAGTGAAGCTTTGAGATCTCACAATCTGCAGCACCGATAAAAATCATTGTAGCCCAATCGGAAAGAATATCAAGTACTGCGCCTGCGAAGTGTCGTTGAGCAAAGTTTGGAAACCTCGAATAAGTGTGCTCACAACTATTTAAACACAATCAGTTGCTTGGATATGTCGTCGATCAGTGTAAGATGAAGCATGAATACATACGTCTACCCGTGGATAAAACTTTAAATATATTCGCCGATCGTCAGTGGTATGAGGAATCACCTTTTCAGGGCCAGGAAAGAAAGTACTTCCCCCTTGACCAAGCTGGGTCAGCTCAACAAACTTGGAATTTCAAGTTTTGAACACACAAATGGCATTGATCCTTGTGAACCGATCAGGGATCAATTGATGTGTTGCAGCAGGCAAATACATACATGACAGAACACAACCCGAAATAACGGACCTGAAAGTTAATGACGATCAGCACAGCACAGCACCCCGGAGATGGCCAGAGTGCATACAAGAACAAACAATGTGGAGACCCGTGTCCAGGGCTTGTTCTGCAGCCATGTCAGAATGTATATTTGGTCTGGGAAACGTATTTGCTGACCCAAATGTATTCTATCTGTAAAAAATCATCAGCCAGGTAAATTCCTCGTATATTACGCCAACGAATGGGGGGCATACCTCATCTGTGAATGTGAGAACTGACAATGTCGAGGTTCAGCCAACGTGAAGAAATACATACAGGCATGTATTGCTTACTGTAATCATATCCAACAGCACTGAGGGTGACAACTGGCAAGAACAGTAAGATCAATGGATGGAAGCGCCAAGATCGACGAGCATACGAGACACATAATCATCCTGCTGAATGGCTGTGACAACGAGTTGCAGAGCAGAAGCCATGAGCTTGATGTTGGAAGAGCAGAATGAACGACAAGGGGATGTTTCACAGACGGATGCTGGAAGGTGCTACAGATATAAGCCAACGCAGATAACGCATCTAGTTCCCGACTCTCACGGTAGTGGAGTGTCTTCTTCGCAGCCCACGGGTCAGGCACCCTGCAAAGGAACACTAACACCGAAGGTTATCGATTATCTTGGACCTGGACTTAGTTTATGTCAGCAACCATAAACTATAGTAGTATGCTGCAAGTGATATCAATGATAACTTATCTGTTGAAGCTTGGTTGCGGTCGTTGTTGGAAAACATGAAGCGTAACAAGTTGTTGCACAATGTTGTGGCGCCCTCTGCCAAGAGGAACGCTTGAAGGTGCCGTAGTACATCTGCAAAGCTGAAAAATAACGTACACATTTGACGACACTTTGCGAGTCTCCCATTGGCCAAAACACCCGTAAGCGAGTCTAAAAGGGTAAGCGAGGATTTAGCGAGCAAAAAAGACATCCAAACGCGCTTTTCAAAATGCCGATGTAGTACTATCTGCAAAGCTGAAAAATGACGTACTCATTTGACAACACTTTGCAACTCTCTCATTGGCTAAAACACCCAAGCTCCTTCCTAATTAAAAAGTGAATTTCGCTCAAATATTCACTTTTGGGTTGTCTGATGTAGGGCAACTGTAAGGCGCGGATTTTGCCAAGGGCTATGATGTCCCAGTGAATGTGGGAAGAATCCAATCATCGATCAAGCGACTTCGGGATAGTTATTCTAGTAGTGCGAGTACGCGAGTAGGAATAGAATGTCGGAAATTTCTTGCCAAGCTACCAATGACTTACAATAGATTACCAAACAATTGGGTCTCATTATAATGCCTGCTGATGAAAATTTGAGAAAATTAGGTAACTTTTTCTATTATAATGCCATGATAATGGACTTATAATGAATATTGTAATGCAAAAATAGGGTTAGCATGCCTTATCAGGTGGTCGTAAGGGGTTGTAAGCTGGCGGCATTAACATGGTGGAAAGAAATTTGGGACATAGATCTCGCCTCCAACCACTGGTTCCATCACTGGGATCCCATCGTTCATGACAGTGATTTTTTTGCATAGATGATCAAGGGAGGTCATTTTAGTCTTTGTTTGAGTGGCAGTGCCTCCGCATCTCTCTCTCTTTCTTTCCCTCACCGGTCAGCCTAGCAGCCGCGTGTTACGGATTAATGTCTCACGTGACAATTTCTCCTTACTCTTTCCTTTTCTTTCTTCTTTTCCTTTACCATACGGACTTACCCTTCTACCTTACGATTTGGGTCACGTGGAAGTCACGTGATCCTTCCCCCTTTCCCAGTCACGTGATTGGAGTGACTGACTGATCACATGACATCCCCCTTCGCGATCTGGGATATTCCCTGGATCTTCCCCCTTGCTGCTCACGCCTTCCCTTATCTCATCGTACCTCGCAGCAAGGTATGCTTCTCTTCTTCCCTTTCATTTCCGTTATGCTTCTCTTCCATTCCTCTCCACCCCCTGTCACACAGTCAGGGTAGTATCTCTTCATCTCCGCTTTGCCTCATGCCTAGCGCATGCTGCATTGCCTCTTTCATATCCGCTTTATGCTTCCATTTCTCCTTTATCTTATTATAGTATACATCGTAGATCTAGTATCAACATGTATACATAGAGTACATAGTATATAAGGCCAAATAAGCCGACAGAGGAGAACATTCAAGTTCTCTTCTGCCTTCCCCCATCATAAGGATGCAGCAAGAGGGCGAGGATACGTCCCTCTCCACCTCTTCAGTCTGGCATTTGGCCTTGGGCATACGTTGCCCTTGGTCGTTTGTTGGGTTGTTACAGCAGCCCATCATGTTTGACCCAGATGTACGCATCACCACCTCCCTCACTGCCAGGCCTGCTGATTACGCCATCAAGCGCATCAAAGCTCGCAAGCATGTACCGCTCTGGTACTTCTCCAGGGAGGGGCTGTGTGAAGCTGCTCATGTGGTCAGGCAGTCTGACGAGGATGACGCCCTCGCCATAACCAAGGCAGAAGAAGGCTGAAACAAACTACAAACGAGAGCGAAACTTGTTAAGTCAGAGGGAAGTTCACTAGGTAAAAAATGATAAAGGGACGATGGGTCTATCTTGCTTGAGTCTCTCATTGAAAGTGAAAGACCAAGAGAACTTGACTGAAGTTCTCTGGCTGGCGCTTTGGGCCTTATATACTACCTAGGTATGTACATCTGTTTGTACCGGATCTACCGATACAATGCTACAAACAGGTAAAG
>JBBPLM010000234.1:4439-18790 GCA_038089795.1 Pulchroboletus neoregius | reverse complement strand
ATTTTTTTATGATTGGTATGCAAGCACCCGAAGGAGGAAACCTGAATATTTGAAGTTGACAGAAGAGCTTCAAAATATCGGAAAAGAGTACAGTGCGACGGTGGGGCAGCTGCTCGCAACACTCTTACTCCGGAGGCGGTTAAGAAAGTGCGGACAATTTTATCGACATATAGCGAAGCCTGAGTGCTGCTAAGAAGGTCCAAAGATAAACAAATTTTCGCGAGTGTAATGTCTAGAGTGTGGTCAAGTTATTCTCAGTTACGGTACGGATGGCATGAAGCTGTGTTGGGAACGACTGTTAATGTGCAAACACTTACAAACAAGGTGATGGCGCCTGAATCCCATGGCGCTGTGTTTGTAACTTTGTTTATTGGGATCTCCATTCCCGTCTCATCGGATCTTGCTGCGATGCTAGAACATCTGAATTCATCCCAGGTCGTTTGTTTTCCTTCGGAAGCTTCAAGTGATCCGGAGAATTTCCCCACCACAGCAAGGTAGGTCAATGTTCTTCCGACGATAATCTATACTCAGTATCGATAGTGATAGCTGCTGGGCGCGAGGACCTTCATACCTGGACAGGATAGAATTTTATGTGACGTGCAAGAAAGGCCGACGGATGTTACGGTAATGTATCGTGCTTCTTGTCTGGATCCAGCGTACTAACTCCGAGTGCCTCTTATCAAGCGCACTGCCTTGGTACTCCTGTGCCTATTAGATAGTGTATGGTGACTATTGTTTCAACCATTGCTTGGCCAAATCGTATTTCCCAGGTCACAGGGAATCTGATGGAATTTACTTGCGAGCGTCTTTTTTCCATGTTTGGCTCTGCCAGACAGCCCTCGCCTTCGGACGCATTACATGATGCTGAGGGACGGCGGCAGATGCGGTGAAGTGTATCATCTGAGATCTACATTCTGGGTTTAGTTGTACTGCCAAAGGCTGTCACCCGCCACACATCGCTAGAAGATTTCGTGGAGCTAGCACACTTAAATATCATCGGAGGCCAATGTCACACTTCCGTCCCGCGCCCCGCATGCGACCATTCCACCGAAAAGGTATTTCTCCCCTTTCCTACACTACATCTATCTGATCGACATTTTGAAGCCTATATCTTATTTGTCTTCCTTGAATTGTACCCAACTGATTCGGTCGCAGTCAATTTCTCGCAATGTTTAGCAGATGTGATCAGCTGCGCGAACTCAAGTGATTTGGATTGCGCTTTGAACATCTCAAATACGACCGCCTTTTCCGTTCTCCTTACAAGCAAAGGATCCCCCGTTACTTCTACGGACGCAGCCACTGCGCTTTCGTACACTGGCTGCGCTACGTATTGCGGAAGGAACCAGGAACAATCTAGCTGGACTGTGTTTGCGCAGGAGTATTCCGCATGGCTGTTGCCCTATCTTGCTCTGCTCTCGCAGCTCCCTTTTGGTGCTCGACGCAGAATGGACAACCTCATGTCTGCGGTCTTGACACTCGGCTCACCCACCCTCGCTGGCTACTCGCTCTACATGACTCTCCTTAACGCGCGATGGATCAATGACCAACTATTTTCAGGGATTGACTATCCCAGCACCGCTGTCCGCCGGTCAGTGGTGCGAGTTCTAAGCAGTCTCCAACAGGTCCCTTTACGTGTACATCCTGGGGAATCTGGTGGACTCGAGTCCCTCGTCGTTCACCCGGACAACGACAGGTGGTGGACCAGGCTTGCAGAGGAACTCGATTACACTCATACGTGGTCAATTGCGTCTGCAACATCGATCTCCTGGGTAGTCATTGCCTATCTGCTCACTGTAGCCGATTCCATTTCTAATGTGTCCGACAACATCGACTCCAACGGACAGGGAACCGGTTCGGGGTGGCTTTGGCTGCTACCAATTGTTATCGGTTGGCTGGTTCTTTCGCCTAAATGCGACTACGATCGCGTGCACGACGCATATCACAAGGCAAATAGACAGGCGTTCGTAGCAGATTCCGACGACCCCATTGCAGCTCCTACCCATGTCACCTTCAACTTCGGTTTCACCATCAGTCCCAGTCCAGATTCGATGTCGCATAGCGGAGACATCACTTCTCCGGACGAGTTGCGAATCCCGCCAGTTTTCAATTATGCCAGAATATTTTCGTGGTCTCGAAACGCCTACTTGATGTCTCTATTTTACCGCGCAGCTTGGCGGAAGTCAAGCCGTCGTGTTGGTGTAGACGGCAACCGCATTCCTGGCAATGTGCGCAATGATGTCCCCCGAGAGAGCCGACTAGGGACCCGCAAGGAGATTATTCAATACTGCCGGCCTGAAGATCACGAATATCCCAGAGCTGATGTGCTTTGGCCTCGCGGAATGTTCTTCAACATGATCGTGGCATCCCTGATGTCGTTGCAGCTGCAATGGGGGACAACGGGCGCAGCCATTCTTGTGGTCTGGTTTACCCCTACTATCGTGAGCAGTATCTTGTTTTCCGGAGGAACGACCGATTGACCCAAGATCGTCGTCTAGGGACTTGGATGCCGTTCTCTCGCGTACTTGATGTATGGGGCGCTATCTACCGCAGTGTGGATTTTACTCGTGTCGTCCAGCATACTTGGGTACTATGCACATCATCTGGCCGACGACCCGCCTGCCCTTGACTTGGAAAGGGGCGGGCAACGCACACCTTTTGGCCCACCTTCCACCTCCCCTAATTGCAGCCGAACGGCCAGTCTCACAGATGACGGTCCTGCACCCCCAGAGGGAGAACAGAATGTCGCTATACCATTGCGTGTAATCCAAGCCCATAAGGGAATCGCACAGGGAGAAGATGACACCGATTTGGACGAACCCGCCAGTATCACTCCAATGAAACATCTTCATGCTGCAGGGTGGATACAAGCTCGGACGCTAGAGCGGATTGCGAATTTGCTGCGGTGGATAGGGAAATCGCTCGCCATCATCAATGCCATTACGATCATCGCAAATTCGGTTTTCCAATATGCGGGGGTCTACAATAATTGTTTTTGTGATTCGAGCATTTACACCTGGGGCTATTCTGCCGCATTTAATGTCATTAATCCTACCTCGAGCGACATTGATTTGGCGAGGAAGGCTTGGATAAGTGGGCTCGCGCTTGCTTTGACTTCTTGCGCGTTTTTCGTTGGTTCTATTTATCTCATACGGGACTCTTTGCCTTCCTAGTTTTTTATGTAGAAAGAACTGCTTGGTGTATCTCAGACTTACAGGGTAGATTTTACGATAAGTGTGTGTGTGTGTAGTATGTACATACTCTATAAATGTATCCAACCTTGGCATAAGAAATGACCGAAAATCAGATTTCTTTCTTGATCGGCTCGGAATAACTTTGTCACACTTTTTATGATGCAGATAGTCTCCACAAAACAAACTTTCGGGATTAGAAAACAGTCGTTCTGACCTTGGGAAGGGGTATAGAAGAAATTCATCAGGTGGAGGCAGAAAGGGAGGTCAGTGCAAGCGGGAAAATATGATACAAGTTCAAGGGGTAAGCAAGATGAGTATCAGCCGCAAACAAACCGACGGAATTGAAACGGCAACAGAGTCCAGTCACGGTAATGCTCGGGAACGATACCCTGGGCTACTAGCGTATGTATAGCACGCGTATGTTTTCCAGGAGGTTCTCCGGGGAAACATCCTCGCGTATCTGCACCGTGATGAGTTGATCAGCGGCAACACGCTCATAATCTCTGGAAGTATGACTCGGGGCAAGCAAGAGTGCACCAAAGGGCTGTCTGAGAGTGGCAAGAAGCCTCAACGCCCGTTCATGTCGCGCAAAATGCAACATAGGAATGAATGTCCGGGTCCGGTAGATGTCGGAACCATGGATGTACGAGGACCATGTTTCGCGCGCTGGACGTGTCGTCCGCTGTCTTGATCTCGACTTTGCCCAGTAATGGTACTATGGTAGTGTAATTTTGGGACCTCCGAGTCGGGGAGTCGCGGGTGACGAGTTGCACTGGAAACCAAATGCACGGCAGCTTGAGGCGGTCATGCCAGTGGTCGAGTTCTGGGGTAGGCGGTCATGAAGCTTTACAGCCGAATCGAGATCTGCGGCGGTCATACTAGACAGCATGGTCTGGATTGAGGCTATTGGCAGCTCTGCCTCTTTGATTGGATGGGGAACGTGAAGAGATTCCGAGTCATGGTATACAGTGATCTCCGCAGGAAGACAGGTGTTATATTCTGATGACCTGCCGTGACAACTGTCTTTCGTGTGATAAGCTCTTCTTTTCGTGGAACGATACTCTGTCTACGGACGGACGAAACGTTACAAGAATGGTCCGGTCTTGCTAACTCCAAGTCTGTATATATCGGCTACCCCCGCCGCAAGAAACCCTACAAGCAACGTAATGTAATGTCAAGCTTGATGATCCTACACGTGCATGGTGAGAACTCTAGACTCCTTATCTGCGCGGAAAGGCGCCTCGTTTACCCTCCAACCACCTCGGACTGTTCGCGGTATGACGGGTATGTACTACAAGTTCTGCGAAAGGATGAGCGGTGTTGACAGTTTACGATACAGACCCAAAAGCAACCGAAATCCCAACTCAGAATGCAGAAACGCAGTGCATCACTTTCAAGCCAGATGGTAGCCATCTTCTGGGTGCGGGGAGTTCAGGGATCATTCGTCAATGGAAGGCTGACAGCGGAGAGGAGGTCAGTCCATCGACGATGAAAGCGAACGGAAGTGTCTACGCTGTCGTCGCGTCAATGGATGGCCGATGGATTGTGAGCGGTGACTTAGGGAACAAGGTCATCGTCTGGAGCGCAGTTACCCACAAAATGGTGCTTCAAGTTGCAGAACATACTAATTACGTTTATGCGGTCGACGTGTCAAGCGACTCCACGCGGTTTGCCTCTGGATCGCAAGACAATACAGTCCGGATTTTTAATATCATTTCTGGTGATAAAGTCATCCCTCCCCTGCAGCACAACAATGCCGTTGTTGGGGTCAAATTTTCTCCAGACGGCAGTCGAATCGCCACAGCTACGTATCAATATCCATTTGTTGGCATCTATGATGCTCAGTCTGGAAACAAATTGTTCGACATTTCGGTTCAAGTCACTTGGGCGCCAATCACGCCACTCACCTGGTCCTCCGATGGCCAACAGCTCTTCGTTGCCTCCCCAGGCAAGATCACCTCCTTTGACACATCTACATCTTCTAGCTCAGAGTGGCTCATCCAGAATGGCAGCAACAATGTGTCTATTGTAACCCACGGTCGATTCGCCGCGTGTTCGGCAGGCTCTTCGGTCTCATTTTGGGATTATACTTCACGCCAACAGATTGGCACCGTTGTCAACCATGCGACAGCAGTTAGTTGCATTTCTATATCCCACGACGGGAGGTACCTTGCATGTGGACGTAACGAGGGAATCACGGTTCACAGTCTCAGTGATTTTCTTACCCGAGATTACCTCCATGCACTTCGGGTTTCTCGATTTCCGCTCATGCAAGTGAGTGACGCAGCGTTCAAATCATGGATGCTAGGCAACCCAATGGAAACCGAGTCGATATTGTCGGACGAAATTGCCCAGTGTTCCGATCCCAGCCACTACGCGCTTGTGGCTAGATCTCTCATACGAGCACGTTTGAGAGAATGGAAGACAGCAATTGAGGACGCCGAAATGGTAACTTTTTTGCCCTTCTTCAATACTCCCATATTTACCTGAATCTATGTAAAGTCCCTCCAGATCGAACAGTCGCCTATAGGTCAGATTGCAAGGTCCCTCGCCCTTATAGGTGCAGGTCAACAGGAAGATGCACTTGATGACTTTGACTTCGTGTTTCGTGACGGCAATCCGAGTGATAACATGCTTCTTTTGGTCGTCAAGGTAGGTGCTGAATATATTTCATATGTATTGGGATCAAGTCTCATTCTACTCAGTCTATCCTCGTGTTCATGTGCGGCAAACATAAACACGCGGTATCACGTCTTCGTGGCCTGATCACTGCTGCCGATGAAAAAACGAAAGACTACTACATCCAGGTGTGTACACCATCCAACGGCAGGTAGGAAACACCTTTGCTGACGTTCTTGGCAGGTCCTTGGGAATATGTACTTGAAACAAGGAGACTACGAAAATGCGGTGCAGACGCTCTCTCTTGCAAAGAACCCTTCCACCTCTGAAGATTCCAATCCATTAACGACGATCTCTCTCGTACGCTTTCCCTTGCATTATGTTGCGATATATATTCACTTGTTTGAAAGATATTCAACTGGAACTTCGATAGCCTTGAGGTCATCGCGTGGCAACGCCTGTGTGAATCTCTGTATACCTCTGGATCCATAAAGGAGGTCGGAGAGACTCTTGTAATGATGGTTAGCCCATTGGCTGAGGACGAAAAAGAGCCTACGCACGGTCACATTTTGGAAGAGATCGTGACGCGTTCGGGTCAAGTGAGCTTGCTGGCGTGGACCGGAAAGTCATCCACGTGTAATAGTTGTCTCCCCAGCTCCCCAGCCGTTTACAGCCAACATCCATTTGTTCCTCCGTGCCTTGAACAAGACGAGTTGGAAAAGCGCACGGATGAGTTACGAACTGTGTTCCCACCCGCTGATGCTCTGGTGATCTACGGTCGAGTTACCCGCTTGCAGCCGGTACGATTTACTCACTTCCGCCTTCACCTCCCGTGCATCGTATTCGGCGTACGAAGCCTCAGAAAAGAGCAAGAGGATATTTACCATGCCAAGACAATTGGGCTTGGAGACGTGGAATTCACAACGGCGGATTCTCTCCCGTTGAAAGAACCACGGAGACTGGTGTTCGTGGACCTGAGGATTCATGGTCTCGTCGACCCTCACGATGCGGCCACTTGGGAAGATAGATTGGAGTCGGATGCGGAGTCGATCTCGGACTTGGGGAATAGTGCTGTGGGTACGGATGGTGAACTGGTCCATGCCTCGATCATAGAGGAGGTTCCGTCCGCTCCGTTGGACATCTACACTCGAGCCCTGCAGGTGATCGCGCACTTGGGACAACCGTTCAGCCCACTGTTACTTTTGCAACAGCCAGATGGTGCGCACAGGCGGGTGGCTGCTGACCATGAGATTGTCGTTCGTGGGACTGGAAAGAACGTTCCAAAGGATATCCGTGTGGAGGTGCTGGAAATATTGTGATGCCTGGCTCGTCTTCTACTCTTCCTCGTATGTTGTATTCAGGATTTCTGTTGTAATGTGTTCTGTAGTGTTGGCCTGGACGGCAAGCACATTCCTAGCAATGTGTGCAATGATGTCAATGACTAGGGACCTGTAATCCTCAGGGGCTTTGTCAGTCGGATTTGGTCCAGGACCAGCGTGGCGCTATTAGCCCATCCACAGAGTTGGCCTAGGATACAACCACCTCCAACTCGGTTTTGGCGCAGGAAATACCATTTTTTGCTGCCCTCCAATCGCAGCTCTCGAATGGCCTGTGATAGAGTCGTCAAGTGATAAGTCCTGCAGATCCGGGCCACCCTTCGTGCGTGCCTTGACGTTCGCCGGCTAGCCGGGGGGTGACCGGTGACAGTCAACGCGGCGGACGTGTCGAGTCATAGATCTCGGAGGCTAATACGATTAACACCGGTGACGTGTGCATTCACCCGTGTCACTCAGAGTGACGATGATCCAACCAACATGTGCAACGACTACGATGCATCTTCCTTCCTTCATAGTGGGGAAGATGACCCAAGTGTTCATGCGCTCCATGAGTGATTTCCTGCCGATGATAACTCGTGATATGGACCAGCGCGAAGACTCAAGTACTCACCCTCGTGGCGGTTTCATATATTCAGTTGGGGAACCAACGCATCCAATCTGATTAAAGAAGACATATGATTAAGTAGCGCACGTTTGGTGAACCTCCCGAGTTGTCGAAATA
The DNA here is from genome assembly GCA_038089795.1 of Pulchroboletus neoregius. Lineage (NCBI taxonomy): Eukaryota > Fungi > Basidiomycota > Agaricomycetes > Boletales > Boletaceae > Pulchroboletus > Pulchroboletus neoregius. The sequence continues at coordinate 10,922 of JBBPLM010000234.1, read as the reverse complement.
CAGCTTTTGCCCAGAGGAACTTGGATTCCGTGGCACATACCTGTCAATGGGGAACTAACACACGTTCATCCAGATAGAACTGGACGTCATGGTAGCGGGAACGGACGTGATGCTCCAAATAAGTGTTTCTCTGACAAGTCAGGCTACCGTCGTCCGAGTCAAGCCAAATCGGAAGGCCGACACTGCTTGCACGAGTGACAGCCCGCGACACATGCGGACAGCGTTCTTGCAGGACCAGGCACACACCAGCAATGAATCGTTCAATAGCTAAAGTCGGACATCTCTCGATGACATGAGTCGTGCGCGAGTATCTGCCGAGTCGAGATTATTCTCGGCAACGGCTGTAAAGTGCATTGACACAGCGCGCGGAGTGGATATGCTGTGCTGAACGAAACCACATTGTCTTGGTACGCTGTAAAATGGCGCACATTGACATCCGTCAGTCCAAGGCGGTCCTCGAGAAGGGAAAAGATGCCGGAGAAGTACCGACACACGTTCGTGAGGTCGACCGCTGCGACGTGCGAGCGTCCCTGTCTAGGTAGGAACTGTCTATCTGCCAGGTTGTCACGTTCGTCCGCATTCACGGACGAAGCGCTGACAAGGGCACCTAGTTTTAACTGAGTTTGATTTGCCTCGAATCGAGAAAACGCTGTAAAGGTAGAGTCAGGAAGATCAATCGTTATCTTGGACTAGCCGAAATCGTTTCACAGGCCAGAAACGTGCCAAATTATGGCAGGCCCTGGTTGGTTCAATTCCCGTGCGCTCTTAAAACGCGACACGACTTCCTACCAGCTCATCCCGTCGTCGCCATTTTCTCTCCCGCGATGATCACCATCCCCTTCAGCCTGTCGCGGTTGGCGACCTCGACAGCTTTCTGGGTTTCTTTCGTCCTCTTGGTCGCTACCTACTTCATCTCCGCTTCCCACTGCACGACCGTCAAGCAGCGATCATGGATACTCACCACGCTCAGTAGTGGCCTCATGTCACTTTTCAGTCTCCCGTTGGTTGTACAATTCGTACGCGCTAGAGGACAACTACAGCATGTGTCCATTCCTCCCGTTCTTACCGACAGTATTGGCAGGTTTTTCCAGGCCTACCTCATCGCGTTGGTTCGATCAATGTACTTCGTTTGCTTCAGTGTAACCAACCTACCCTAGTGACTTGACAATGGGAATGCTGTTCTATCGCACCAAGGTCAACCTCCTCACCGGCTGGATACATCACTCGGTCTATGTTTTCATTGTCGAATATGCTATCCAATTACACTGGAGCCATATCTTTTGTCTCTGCGCTGTCATGGAGGTGGGTACCGCATGCCGGCTGTTTCAAGTATATTCTGACGCTTGTCCAACTCAGGTTCCGACGTTCGTTCTAGCTCTGGGAAGCCTCATGCCACGTCTTCGTTCGGACGCCTTTTTTGCTCTTTCCTTCTTTACGACGCGCATTGCCCTGCACATCGCTCTTTGCGTCACCCTCGTTATCCAGCGACACAAAGTTACCAATGGATCGTTCGGCCCAGCTATCATCATGGCCTGCATATTGCCTCTTCACGCTTATTGGTTCTCAGGGTGTGTCAAGGGTCTCCTCAAGCGAAAGACAGCAGAGAAAGCCGTTCCTGTTACGAAACTGCCTGTCAGTATTCTCTCACTGTCAGGTGCGTTTGTTTTCGCATCCGTTACCTGAATCATGGCGTATTTGATCATCGTGCTCATAGAACGCCCGATCACGCCGAGCATATCCGGACCCGCCACATTGTATGCCTCTCGTGCATCCTTGGCACGGCGTCGTACCGCTCTTCGTATGGCAATGAGAGCACGCTGGGACCAACTCAAGCTCTGGAAAGACAGTGGCCGCTTGATTGATATGCAGCGTCGGGTCCGGGCGGCCCTTCCAGGTAGGGCACGCGTCTACGAGTACGTCGGGTTGGAGACGGGTCGGTATAATGTGTCTTCCGTACCTGCAGAGCAAGGTTTGGATCACCTCAGAGAGGTGGCATCCTCGTCTCCACTCTCATGACAACCTTCTTTCTCATGTCTGTCATTTCTTGCTGATGACTATGCCAATTAACGATCCATACAGTTTTCGATAAACTCTTTTCTTCTTTACCGTATATACCCCCACCTTGCCCCTTTTTTCTTCTCCCAGCTATGGCCCGCCACATCTATTTTATCTCTATGTGTACCCCTGGGATGTGAGTGCTAGTGGGGGAGAGACAGTGCTGGGTTTTGTACTGTAGAATTAATGGGACGTGCTCGAGAAGGGGGGTTGTGACAACCCCAATGTGATTTCAATAGAACCCCACTGATTCGTTGCTGTACATAATATCCACCTATAGGACATCTTTGACAGCGTTTAATATATTTACGCGGTCATTATTATAATATATATGTAACATTAATTGGGTATGCCTTCGAGCTGACTCGTAGTATGTATGTCGCAGAATACTTTTCAGAGGCTTGCGTGCAAGGGCGAGCAACAAAAAGTTGCGAAAAGACGCGTGTAAGTATCATTACCCAAAAAAGCATTCGAGATATCACTGCACGTGTGTCGTTCAGATGGCAACAAGGGTGTGCCGCCCCACAAAGTCGTGATCCACGAGTTCATATCTGCAACCAAAAAAAGAATGGAATGGAAACAAAAAAGACCCGTGTTTGAGCTGGTGACACGGCGATAGTCAAAGTCGAGTGAAATTCTTCTGGTAACTAGGCCAGTTTGGGCAAAACGCTCCAACACCACCTCTCACGTATTCGAAATGACATTTCTGCGCTTTCCTAGACTGAGAACATGGTGCGCGAACGGACGGGCGTGTCTGGGAGTGTGTGCATGATAACAACCCGCACAGCCACGGTAAGCTAGAATCCATAAACATGACTCTGAGCGCCATCGGTATTAGAGCCCTGGGGGAGAAAGAGAAAAAGGTGACAACATGTGTTGTCTTGCATACATCACCGCACCCCTATCACGCGTAATCTACAAACGACTGCAACTTCTGGGCAATTCTGGGTGGGAACTTGAACGCAACGAGCTTCTCTCCAAATGTCCACGCGATATTCGCAATACCCGACCTTAATGCTGAGCGCCAAGCAAACAAGATAGGTCAGTCATGCGAGACGGGTACCATGCCAAAAGGAACGTACGGTCAGCAATGATCCCGATCGCTTCCGTCGCTTTCGCCACCTCCACCCTTGTGCGTTCCTTCTCCCTAAGAACCTTGAAGTCCCATTGTATGATTTCATCATGCGTGGGGGGTACGTAGAGCTTTGTCACCTCGACCTGATATTCCTCGAGAGCGATTAAAAACGACAAGAAAGCTTCTAGAATGCGCGGAACATCCCGTTGGACCACCCCATGGCGGTCCTCGGTCAACGAAGCACAGACAAGACCAGCAAGCACTATAGCATAGTTCCCGTAAGCAATCCAGCGTACAGTGTTTCTTCATAGGCCCACCTTCGACGATGAGTGCATCGAGATCTCTATTCGGGAGGCGATTTTCAACGACCTTGTCGATGCGATCTCTACTCCACCATACATCCCATTCCCTAGCTACTACTCGACACCACAACGGGGAAGACTGGACGACCAGATTCTGACATTGCGCTTTTACATGTGAGACATATGCGTTGAATAAATATGGAGTCCCAGCAGCAACGGGTGGAGAGGATGTCGAGCGGAACAGTCCAGGGATCAGTTCTTCGAGAGTTGCCGGTGCACCTCTGTGATGGAATGTCTGATAGTCGTCCCATAGTCGCAAAAGTGACTCGTGCGCCAAAGTATTCCACAGACTTGGACTGAATCTTTGATCCGAAAACAGCGCTGTTCGACGGGAGGCACCTATATCACGCAACTCGGCATAGGCAGAGTGGACGTTCAGTAGATTTAGGGACGTGATCCCTGAAACGAGCGTCACGTTAGGGTCTGCGGTGGTGGACGCAACTTCAACGGGCTAGCACAGTTTTTAATATATAAAACAACTTGATAGACGGTGGCGTACCTGGGGAATGTAAAAATCACACAATGCTTCGGCAAATTCCCAGTTGGCAAGCGTAAACACTCCCAGCATGAACGCGTGCCACTGGAGGGAACCGTGTTGGAACGGCAATGTCAATGTCCATGGACCTGTGACAAAGTGACCAACAAACGGCTCGAGAAGAGATCGAACGATGGGTACCCTAAGGAGCAACGGCAAGGGGATCAATCGCGCCAACCCGAACGCGATATTGTAGACTGTAAATGATGACAGCGTGAAAAGCGTGATGGTGAATCCAAGCGTGAAGCGATTATTCGACACAAAAGGCTGCGTATTTGGCATCACGAGGTGTGAATAATGATTTTAAGAAACGAAGACCCACTGCATTCGAGGGTGGTTGCACTTTCGCCCAGCGGATGACGGAGCTCTTGAACACTATGCTTCGAAGTGCAAAACTAATCGATAACCATATTTGAGCCAATACGATGTAGACAAGTCGACCGTTGAGAGAATACGGATGCTCGCTGTCCAACGAAATTACAGGGCGTGATATTTGAGTGCTAGGGTGTGTCACATACCTCGAATGTATGAAGATGCTCAGACGCATGTCCTCGCTTTTAGACCATATACGAAAATATTCGACTGATAGGACTAAAAGTGAGGACGTGATGTAAACTGCGATTAATAGACGCATCGCTGGCTTCGCAAGCGCAGCTGCCACCATTTTCGACCGAGAAGAGGCAGGCTCAGGTATAACTAAAGAAAGGGGTCAGTACAGGTAATCGACCATGTCGATGCCTACTGACGCGCCAAAAATACCATCCGCACCATTATGATGGGAAGGACGCCGACGAGCCATGTTAGCGAGGCATTGATCCAAGTACTGGGACGGAAGATTCGGAACAAAAAGAAGGTATCGTGTCTGCTAGCCAGAAACAATGTGGAATCAAGGGAATATTGAGCAGAGTAGGCGAATATGGAGAAGATTCGATCGCTCAAAACTGAAGTCGCCAAAGGCTCGAATGCTTGGGTTGCGGGCGGTACATTGGTCGAGGGGCGTGACGCGGTAAACGTAGAACTGGGTGTGGTCTTCGTCGAGCCATTCATGGTGGTAGACATGACTTGGCTCCGAGACCGTCAGGATATACCTGACAGTTGTGCCTGTTATGTAGCACGCCGTTTGACCAACATCGGATTATATAGCCCCCCACCTCATGTCTTTTTACTCACTAACCTTGTCGTATTACATTAGGTTAGGTAGATAAGCCCCAACCTAAGACACGAGGTAAAAATGAGGTGGGGGGCTATAACGGTCTGGTGCTGCTGCCTCGAGGTCGAGGTGAGGTCGCTGAGTCGAGTAGTGGCGGAGTTTTATTCCAAGGTAAAGGGGTACCAAGATGTGATATGGCCGGCATGATTAGAGTTGATTTCAACAGCCCTCCGGGAAACCCCAGGACCTGGAAAGTCATCAATGATTCATGAATCTGCCTTTCTGTGTATAAAAGTTGTGGAAAGTCTCGTGCTCAAGGCTGTTTCACACAAATCGGCATGTATGTACACACTATTTATCGCTACCTGATAGTCATAATGGAGTCACGAATATCACAGAAAATAACGCCGTGTCACAATCTGCCGTCTTGACACTCCGCTCGGCACATTGCATGGCACTGTTAGTCGTACATCACAGCTCGTTACCATGAATATTATTGTTTATATGCATCCTTAAATACGGTTCTACTTGGTAGATTAGGTTTGGATTGAGCCACCTACTGAACCCATTGTCCCCGTTGCTGTGTTGTCTCGGCCCATCAAGCAATTGGCTTTCGATAGTACCAAAAAGATTCACAAGCAACCAATTATTAAATGGAACGCATTCCGAATCAAAGGGGTACCCAGGCCCATCTCGGGGTAAGTGCGAATTGCAACTCAAGATACTGTACGTATGTTCAGATGGGGTGACGAGGGTGTGCCTTCCCGCGAGGCCATATCTGCAACAACAACAAAAAAAAAAAAAACTCGGGCGCATTGCGATGGCCAGTTTGGGCAAAAAAACGCTGCAACACCCAGTGCGCGAACGGACGTGCTTGTGCGCAAGGTCGCCAAGCCACGTTTCATATAGCCGTGGTAAGCTAGGACCCATCAACATGAGCTTGAGCGCTATCGGTGTTAGAACTCGGCGGAAAAAAAAGCAACGTGTCTTGTCTTCTGCTCCACTATCATGCGTAATCTACAAACGACTGCAACTTCTGCGCAATTCTGGGTGGGAACTTGAGCGGAACAAGCTTCTCCCCAAATGTCCGCGCGATATCCGCAACACCCGACTTCAATGCTGAGCACCAAAAAAACGATACATCAGCCATGCGAGATGGGTGGGATGCTTAGCAGAACGTACCGTCAGCGATGATCCCGATTGCTTCCGTCGCTTTCGCCACCTCCACCCTCGTACGTTCCTTCTCCCTAAGAACCTTGAAGTCCCCTTGTATGATCTCATCATGCGTGGGGGGTACGTAGAGCTT
>JBBPLM010000231.1:13506-26020 GCA_038089795.1 Pulchroboletus neoregius | reverse complement strand
TGTATTAGTAGTTCGAGGTTTTTGACGAGCGAGATACTGGGCCCGTTTGGGAAAACTCATCTGTACATGGATCCCTTTTAGAGAATCTACGGTGAAGGAAAACCAAGTAAAGACGTACTAGAAGTACGGTAATTGTAATTAACTTGATGGTGTTTCAAATGTCGTAATTGTCTTGTTTGTTCTACCAACTTCAAATTCGAACTTGTCGCCGCAGCACCGAACGGTACAGACGACTCATCTATCAACACAGGTGACGTGGCTCCACAACTACTACGTTGGAATTTGGCATTTTCAGATGTCAAATATGCATGACGTCGTCTAGCTTACCCGCCTTGCCCAAGGTCGCATCTACAACTGAAGCTGGGACAACTGAGAGGTTATAACCTCCTCCGACTCTGTTTGAGCGCAGGAGCTACCTTAACCTCTTCTGCTGGCCGTCATCTAGTAATCATGGGCCCCAGATGGCCAATAGCGGAGTCGTCAAGTGATATGAGATGACATAAGTGCATGTACACTTTCTTGCAGAAAAGTTATGGACGCGTTAGTGCGCCACACGTCGTTCGCATGGCAAACGGCCTGTGACATGCAAGTACCTGGGAATTCTTCGGGTGATACTTACTTTCTGATAGAGCGGATAAGACCAAGCGCCGAAATCAATCCATCACACGCTCCCCATCCCGCGCGATATAAAAGGTTGAGCGTGAAATCTTCAAACGCATCAGACAACCGCGATAGAACTACGATGTTCCCTTCTAAAACCTTCCTGTCTCTACTACTCATCGCGTTCTCTCTCGTAGACGCGAGTCCTCTCAGCCGTCATATCGGCAAAAACACTCTTAGCGTTGCTAGGAGGATCAATGAACGTAAAATTGGTACCCTTAGCATTGCAGAGATGGACCGCGCTCGTGCCCAGGCCAAGATACAGGCTGGCAAACTCGGCAAACGCGATGGGTCCGTCAGTGTCGCGAATACTGCTGTGACCTACACCGCTCAAGTCGGTGTTGGAAATCCTCCAACATCTTGTACGTGGATCTGCTGCTATTGTAGATACGTGACCTAACTGATCCTAGACACGCTTACGGTTGATACTGGAAGCGCCAACACATGGGTGGGAGCTAATCGGTCATACACCAAGACTAGTACAAGTGAGGACACCGGGAATACTGTCGTATGTGTCGATATCCCCATATTGTTTGCATCGAACTTAAATAAAGGTGATCACAGTCAGTGGTTTATAGCTTGGGAAGTTTCTCTGGGGAGGAATGGGTTGATACTGTCACGCTCGCCCCCGGTTTGGTGATCGAGAAACAATCCATCGGCGTGGCTGACAATTCCACTGATTTCCCCAGCGTTGATGGCATCCTCGGTGTTGGTCCTGTCATCCTCACTAATAATACGGTGAGCAACACCGATAGGGTTCCTACGGTATCAGACAACCTTTATGCGCAAAAAACGATCTCGGAGGAAGTGCTTGGGATCTACTACGCCCCTTACACCGCGCCTAGCAATGACGGAGCGCTCACGTTTGGCGGCATTGACTACAGCAAAACGATCGGCACTGTTGCGTACGTCCCACTCACGACGACTTATCCTGCATCGTACTACTGGGGTATCGACCAATCAATCTCTTATGGCGGCGAGACTATCCTATCGACGACTGCTGGTATTGTCGACACTGGGACCACTCTCATTCTCATTGCAACGGGTGAGTGAAGTGTCGAAACTGACTCACCTCACGCTGACCCCTTACCTACAGATGCATTCCAGAAATATCAGGCAGCGACGGGCGGTACCCCGGACAATGCCACCACTCTCCTCAAAATCAGCGAGTCACAATATTCTAACCTGAAGCCGTTATCGTTCACAATCGGAGAAGAGTCCTACGATCTAACGCCTAATGGGCAGATCTGGCCTCGTTCGCTGAACACTGCCATCGGAGGCACCTCTGATTCGATCTACCTCATCGTTAGTGACATCGGAAGTCCATCTGGGCAGGGCCTCGACTTTATCAATGGCTATGTCTTCTTGTGCGTGCACGATTGTTTTATTTTTCCCCCAGAGCGATCGTTGATTTTGACGTTTGCCACTTTTCAGGGAACGCTTCTATAGCGTGTACGATACCAGCAACAACCGAGTGGGCCTCAGCCGCACTGAGTACACCGAATCGAATCTTAACTAAGGGTTGAGAACAGCCTGTCGTAGTAGCACAATGGACTAGTAGAAATTCCTACACTCATTAGCTTTCCTTCTTTAGACACTGTTGACATTTGCGCGGCCGTTTCACCGCGATCTTATTCATTCCTTTGTTCAGGTAGATCTACTTCTTCTCGTATCCTCGATTGGAGGTCTTATTCGTTCTTTATTCGATTGCGTTCGTTCATTGCTAACCTCCAATTCGATGTATATTGACCATCGAATCATTATGATAGCAAGTCGTCTGACCCCTCTCGTTCCCGATATTATAATGATCGGTGTGCTGCCGAGGAGTGAGGTGTGAGTGAGGACATTGGATGGGTAAGCATCCAGACATATCATAAAGAAAGGACATTGATGCAATGTGTTCACTGTGAAAGTCCGGCAGGTGTGGTGTGAAAGTATTTAAGACGGACATGGGTCAGAGTGAGAAATAGTAGGTGGGTAGCACTGATAGCTCATGGATTTCGAAAAAGTCCTTGCTGTAGTCTCCAGTGACGGTCGCGATCAGCCTACACCGATCGATACTTTGCACGCTCCAAGTTTTGCACACTATTGCACTCCTGCTTGCATCAAGGTTTGAGGAACAATTCGGGGTCGAAGCTCGGTTTGTCAGATTTGTGGAGTACGAACATGTTCTCAGGCATGAAGATCACAGGCCAGACATTGTTGAATAAACAACTCACTGATGCATGGAGAGAAATGTGAAAATCGTATACATCCATTCTGGTTTTCAGCGTAGACGTTCAGATATTGTAACATCTGTCATTTCTGTATGACACAGCATTGGCTCTGCGGTGCAAGGTGGGTGACATTCCTAGTGGAACCTGGGGATGGCTCAAGATTGTGCCCTCTTTGGATTGGACAAGTCATCGAGTTGTCTCCCACGAGAATGTAAGTCAGCTATAGAAGAACTCTGGCGAAGAGGTGAAATATGCATTATCAACAGGGCTTTTGGCAGGAGAGAGACTGATAAGCACTCAAAATCTTGTGTACGGTGGAGCTGCATAAGCTCAGCTGGTAAACCAACTGATTTCAAAGATCTGCGGGAAGAAGTCACTACAAAAGTTAGCATCTCAGACACGATCGGACAACTGATCCGTGTCTGAAGTGTTACATGTGAATGTGTCACTATAAACGGTACTCATTATTTCGGTATGATTTCATTAGGGTCAAAGTCTAATTGACCTTCTGAACTCTTTACCGTTCTGTTCCGACATCCTCTTCCTTTGACGAAATGTACATGAGAGTGACACCGCCTCTCGCCACCACTCTTTTTTTTTTTTGGTTTAGCGTATGCTAACTCGTTCGTGCAAAGTTCTGACTTGTCGCCACTGCATCGCCCGTACCAGGTGACAACATTCAAACCATCACATCGTCCGGGTGACCTCACTGCTGGCTTCTTTATGGCTCCACAGCTACATTTGCATTTAGCTTAATGGGTCATGTTTATTCCTTGGCACCGCACTATTCTATTCATGGTCAAATTCGAATATGGATGCCGTCCATCCAGGGAAGTTACCGCGACGACTGGCCCGGGGGCAACTGGAAAGATATAACCACCCCCGACTCTGTTGAGCGCAAGAACAACCATGACCTCCTTTCCTGCTGGCCGTCCTGGTCCTCTAGACTCTAACCACAGTTCGACTTGTGGAGTCGTCAAGTGATATAACGTAGGTATATATACTTTCTTGGCAACGGGCGTTACGGAGTTGGTACGCCTCACGTTGTTCGCATTGCAAAGACCCACATGTACTTCGGGTAATGTTTACTGTCCGATAGAACGGAGGAGACCAAAGAGCCGAAATCAAACCATCACGTACTCTCCTTGCGCGATATAAAAAGTCGAGCGTGAAATCGCTAAAAGCTGGGTAGGCCCTCGGTAAAACTACGATGTTCCCTTCTAAAACCCTCCTGTCTCTCACACTCATTGCGTTGTCTGCCGTGGACGCGAGTCCTCTCAGTCGTCATACCGGCAAAAACACTCTTAGCGTTGCCAGGAGGATCAATGAGCGTGAAAGCGGTGCTCTTAGCATTGCAGAGATGGACCGCGCTCGTGCCCAGGCCAAGATACAGGCTGGCAAACTCGGCAAACGCGATGGGTCCGTCAGTGTCGCGAATACTGCTGTGACCTACACCGCTCAAGTCGGTGTTGGAAATCCTCCAACATCTTGTACGTGGATCTGCTGCTATTGTAGATACGTGACCTGACTGGTCCTAGACACGCTTTTGATTGATACTGGAAGTTCCAACACATGGGTGGGAGCGAATCAGCCATACATCAAGACTAGTACAAGTGAGGACACCGGGAATACTGTCGTATGTTCGATATCCCCATATTGTTTGCGTCGAACTTATTAAGGGTGATCATAGTCAGTGGCTTATGGCTCTGGAAGTTTCTCTGGGGAGGAATGGGTTGATACTGTCACGCTCGCTCCTGATTTGGTGATCGAGAAACAATCCATCGGCGTGGCTGACAATTCCACTGGTTTCCCCAGCGTTGATGGCATCCTCGGCGTTGGTCCTGTCGACCTGACTAGTGGTACGGTGAGCAACACCGGTGCTGTTCCTACGGTATCAGACAACCTTTATGCGCAAAAAACGATCTTGGAGGAAGTGCTTGGGATCTATTATGTCCCTGCCTCCGCGACTATCAGTAACGGAACACTCACGTTTGGCGGCGTTGACCACAGCAAAGTCATCGGCTCCGTCAAGTACGTACCACTCACGACGACTTCCCCTGCGTCGACCTACTGGGGTATCGACCAGTCAATCTGTTATGGCGGCGAGACTATCCTGTCGACGACTGCTGGTATTGTCGACACTGGGACCACTCTCATTCTCATTGCAACGGGTGAGTGAAGTGTTGAAACTGACTCACCTCACGCTGACTTCTTACCTATAGATGCATTCCAGAAATATCAGGCAGCGACGGGCGGTACCTTGGATCAGAATACCGGCCTCCTCAAAATCAGCGAGTCACAATATTATAACCTGAAGCCGTTATCGTTCACAATCGGAGAAGAGTCCTACGATCTAACGCCTAATGGGCAGATCTGGCCTCGTTCGCTGAACACTGCCATCGGAGGCACCTCTGATTCGATCTACCTCATCGTTAGTGACATCGGAAGCCCATCTGGGCAGGGCCTCGACTTTATCAATGGCTATGCCTTCCTGTGCGTCTATGATTATTTTTTTTGCTTCAGAGCGATCGTTGATTCTGATGTTTGACATTTCAGAGAGCGCTTCTATAGTGTGTACGATACCACCAACGGACGGGTTGGCTTGGCATCTACTTTGTACACCGATTGCGCATTTAACTGACAGACATTCATTGCTAACGTCTAATTCGAGGTTTCTCGTGTGAATATTGTCTATCCAATCATTATGATAGCAAGTCGTACAATCCTTGTGCCCAATAATGATCGGTGTGTTACCAAAGGATTCGGACATTGTTAAGAAAGGACTTCCATGCAGTCCCGGAGGTCACGGGTCGCGTGCGAGTGTACTGTCAAGGCCCGGCAAGTGTGGTGTGGAGGTGTGTAAGATGGACATGCTGAGGAGAGACAGTGAGCAATAGGTGGGTAACAATAGCTAGTTATTATAGTATCTAGTGCTGTTTACGATCAGCTACACCGATCGATCATTTGCGTGTACCAAGTGTCTTGGCTTATCACACTCCTGTCTGCATCAAGGCGAAGGGTCCCGGTCGATTTTCGGTATGTCAGATTTGTAGACAAGGTCACAGGGCGGGCATTGTCGAATCAAACACTCACCTTTCAGATCGATGCATGGACAGAGTGGTGAAATTTGTACACACCTATCTTATTTTTCCGCGTAGGCGTTCAAACATGATACCGTCTTTCGTTTCAGTATTGGCTTTGTGGTGTGGAGCGGGGAATATTCCTGGTGGAACCTGGAGATTGTGTTTTCTCTGGATCTGACAAGTCATCGAGTTGTCTCTCACGGAGATCTAAGTCAGCTGCTGTGCAATCTAACAACTCTGGCAAGGTAAGAGAGGAGGCCGAATAGTTTGCTCTGATCAAATTGAGCGAACTGAGTAGTCGGCCGGTCTCGGACTTGGAGAGTACAGACGGTCTTCTGAAGATACACGGAGGGCCTGAGGGAGTCCTGGACCGCCATCAAAGCTTGAATGCTAATGCAGTTGAAATTTCCGAGCTAGCGTCAACCACCGTCGCATTCAACATTGGAGTAACGCACCTCAAGTTCATGAGCGGTTGGTTTTGTCCGACATGGCCCACGATAGTTGTCCCAAGAGACACGAGGATTACCTTGGAGATGTTAGTGTTACCTTCACAATCCCTTGGTCAGTTCTTGGTTAGTATGATGATCCTTCTCAAGCTTGACTCATCTCAGTTGAATCGTTTTGAATTCGAGCCTGTTCCACTCTTGGCTGGGATCTTCATCGACGATGCCATCCCGCCGCCGTTTGCAGCAGTACGCCATCGCGATCAGCATCCTCAGCGTGTTCTACAACACCGCCGAGGGCGTCGTGTCCATCGTCTTCGGTGCTGAATCATCCTCTCGTGCACTCGTTTTTTACGGCCTCCAGTCCGCCGTCGAAGTCATCTCGGCCCTCCTCGTCACCTGGCGCTTCCTCGGGATCACCAAACCAGGCGACGAAACCGAGAACCAAAGCAAAACCTCCCCACAAATCATTCGGTAAAGCCTGCGAGTCCCTCCCTTCCCAATAACGCTCACCCAATCCCATCCCCATCACGCGCCCTCCACAGCTTTGAACGCATCGCAACGACCACCATTGGCGCTATCCTCATCGCCCTCGCCCTCGCCGCGATCGCCACTTCGTCCACCTCTCTCGCGGCACACGACCACCCTTCCACCGCCCTCCCCGCCTTGCTCATCGCCGCCACTGCCACATCCCTCATGCTCGCCCTCTACCTCACCAAACGCTACCTCGCCCGCGCCCTCGACTCGAGCGCCCTCCACGGCGAAGCCTTCTGCGCCCTCTCCTGCATGCAACTCTCCGTCGTCTTGCTCGCTGGCGCGTTGATCTTCCGGGTTTGGGAGGGCGGTTGGTGGGTCGATGCAGCGACGGCCATCGTGATCGGGTTATTGTTTGGCTGGGAGGGGGTCAAGATGATTCGGTGGGCAAGGAATGAGGATTTCGATGGGGGATGTTGTCTCGAGTGTCGTCCAAAGGACAAGGTCGCGTCCAGATGTACGACACCCCCGGCGGAAGCGGAAAAGCTCAAGGAACCAGAACTGAAACAGAGTGCTTGTGCCTCCACCCACTGTTGCGGGTGCTCCAAGAAAGAGGAAGCTGCCGACGGCGGACAAGGGTATTAAGCGCCCTTTTACCTCTGACCCTTGGATGCTGGTGATCGATGTTGGAATGTCTAATGAAACGTATTCCTTTACATACCACAGATATTTGTAACCAGATTACAACAAGAAGTAAGAAAGCAATCAGAAAGAGAAGGCTGCGCCTGTGCCCGTGATCCTTGCTTTCGAAAAATGAAATGATTAAATAAAGACAGACAGTAAAAGGGACAACGACAAAACACCTCCAAAGCAACGACAGCACCTGCTGTGGGTCAGTACAGTAATAACAGGCCGCATCGGATCGACTGAAAATCAAGACAGGCCAATACACGCGTCTTCCAGTGATACATCCGATAAGTTGTCTACGAGATCATACAGGTCCACAGGAGGGACTTTCGATGACAACATCGAACCGATTTAGGTGATGGGTGCGGGGCGGAAGGACATGATTTCCTCGTACAACAATTCCTTGAGTTGCTCACGGCTGATGTCGTCCTTGTGCACTGATGGGCGAGATGACAATGGTGTTGGCATTTGAAAGCGGGAATGCTTACGATCAAACTCAAAGAACTCGGGATCAAGAGGAGGCGCGACGGGTTCATCGTCAGGATCATGCTACGGGACACAACGCATGAGCAGCCAAGTCCAACCGAAACATGGGATAAAACATACATATGCCTCAAGGTATGGGTGAGCCAGTGCTTCCTCGACAGTTAACCGCTTCTTTGGATCAAATGTCTACAAGACACAAATCAGGCTCTTCGGCTCATAACCATTAAGGAAAAGAAAACCCACCAAACTCTTTGTCAAAAAGTCGACCGCCAACGGGTTCGCATTCGGGAACAGCTGCGCAAACGGCCGGCGTTTCCGGAACGGCAGCGCTCGGATATAATCACGTGATCGACGCGTTGTAATTGCATAAAACTCGTCCAACGTTGGCGTTCCGAGTACGTCCAATATGAGCGTCAACTGGTGATGATAATCCCGTCCAGGGAAAAGGGGTTTTCCGGACAACATCTCCGCCAATATACATCCCACGGACCAAACGTCGATCGCCTTGGTATATTGCTTGAACGTGAGCATGATCTCGGGTGCACGGTACCACCGCGTTGCGACATATTCGGTCATGAACCCCGTTTCAGTGCCTGATGGTTCAGCCGTCTTGACAGACCGTGCGAGACCAAAGTCACAGACTTTGAGATCGCAGTTGGCGTTCAAAAGTAGATTCGACGGTTTGAGATCGCGGTGGATGACATCCGCCGAATGAAGCGCTTTGAGTGCACGAAGGGTTTGATAAATGAAATATTGCGCATGATCGTCAGAGAGATCTTGCGTCCGAATAACGCGATGCATGTCCGTTTCCATCAATTCTTGAATCACTGTGAAACATTCATACAGAACACGGCATCAGTCACAGCTGCGGATGTGCACCACGTGGGGTGGGTGCACCACCCCATGATAAGCATAACGTACGGTAGACTTCCTTGAACGTCTCGAGCGATGGAGGCTTGACGATATCGAGGATCGAAATGATCTACGGGACGGTCCAATACGAAAATCAACCCCGAGTCGGCTGGATTTCACGTGGGACGATAATACACACGTTCTCGCTCACACCGGCCTCGCTCAGAAACTTGAGGAGCTTCAGTTCGCGTAGTGTTCGGAGACAGAACATGGAGTGATCAAAGGGCGTGATCTTCTTGATCGCGACTTTACGTCCGCTGGGACGGTGTACCGCGGAGCAAACGATGCCGTAGGCGCCCTCACCAACGACATCGAGAACTTGGTATTGCGTGCCTGATAAGGTTAGAAACGTCACATCCTCTTCCGTATCGCAGACGCGGACGGATCAGCGCTCACCGACGTTGAAGCGTACCTTGCGCGGCGCAGGTGGAGCCTGGGAGGCCGCATGGCCGTGTTTTGACTTGGATTGCGATGCTGCTACTGCTGCAGCTTGCTGTTGATCCTCTGGCATATCTTGACCTTTGAACCCGAAGTGAGAAGGGAGAAGCGAAAACGTCGAGGAGAGAACACACGCCGTTTTAACGTATCCACCTCGAGCTTGCCTTTTTGTTGTTCTGGAACCTGTTTCCTTTTTTGGGAATAATACGAGCAATTTCTATAAACATATTTCGTATAGAGTTGACTATTTGGAGAGAGATTCAGGCTCAATTTTACTGTATGGCCCTTGGCAGGACTTTGCCATGGCAATTGGGATTGGGAAAGTCCCACTGTTTCCATGGCGTCCAGACGGACGTATTTGGGGATGGTGGTAAATCAATGTTTTCATTCCATCTCTGTCGACGAGGGGTCCCGTCGTATATCCTTCAGAATTGCCTGAGATCGACGGTGTTATTACCCCCTCAAGACATGTCAATGTTATTCCATCTTATCAGAGACTATGTACACCGCGCCCAGTCGTAAGGGACAACCCAGGTTCCCCCCTCGTCTGCACATCATTTGTGATGGTAGCAAAAACCACGCCTTCATCATCAAGGTTGCTTCTTCCCAGAGACCAGAAGTACTTTTCGCCGCTGATCGTGGGAAACTTTCGACATTGGTCAACGTTGTTTTTTTTGGCCCAAATATGGGACAATTTCTCTCTATCGCTCACTACAAGAACACCACATTCCTGACGCTCGATAGGCTTCCAAATATTGCAGTAGATAGTTATTCATGTACTCAAAGATAGGTTCAAAAAACCTTTGATAGTTTATAAGATGCTTCAACATGAGCACGGTATCAGAGCTCCAGATGTCGATAACAAACCTAGCTTCAAAAGCAAACGAGAACAAGCATGAAGAGACTTCTGTTTCAATCTTTTTTTTATATCTATCGACTCCTCACGCAACATGGGTGTTCAAAAACGAAAAAAAAACACGCCGCAACCCAAGTGAAAGACGGGGGACAGAGATGTACAACATAGAACGGAAGAACAAAAAAAAATAAAGAACTGACACAAAAGACAAAGCAAGGCGACATACGAAAGCATGTATCCCGGCATATGTTCAGCCCCCTTCCTCCATCACGTACCCAAAATTGCCTCCCCTCGTCGACCAAAGGCGGAGGAGCGACTACTTGCCACTAGGTGGACCACCACGACCCCGCCCGGGTCCACCGCGGCCGCCTCGGAATCCACCACGAGCTTCGCCGTTCAGAGGTGCACCACCACGAGGCCGGCTTTGGGGCCTGTCGCCGCGCTCCTTGCGAGTCTCGACGAAAATGCGCACCTGGCCAGCCTCTCCTCCGACATCGATCCGCACGCCACCCTCGCCACCCTGATTTTGGGGCAGAGACGTAATGATAGCCTTTTTGGCAGCATCCAGCGACAAGAACTCAAGGAAAGCGCATGCCTTTGACCGTACGATCTCGACCTCCTTTACCGGGCCAAACCGTTGGGTTAGGGTCTGACTAAGTTGATTTTGGCTGACCGACTCGACGACACCCTAAGGACGACAGTCGATCAGTCACGACTTATGATGGACTACTGGTAGATAATTACCTTGACGAAACATTGTGGAGTGGTCAGAACCAGCACAGCGGCGACGGAAGGGTGCTCGCGTGGCCCGTGTTGCTGCCCACCACGATGAGGAGCTCCATGTGGTGCCGGAGACTGCGTACCACTATTCGGTGCAGGGCTAACTGAGGCAGCGGGCACCTCAGTCAAACCTTTGGATTCCGTAGCGACCTGCGATCCCCATCGTTTTGAGTCCGTAGCAGCAAGGCTGGCCCAGGTCTTGGGCGCTGACTTGGCAGGTGCAGGCGCGGGAGCAAACGTTTGTGGCACAGGTGCAGGTGGCGGTGTAGGGGAAGCGGTACGAGAAGCTTCAGGTTCTGGTGTAGGTGCAGGTTCAGGCTCCGGTGAAGCCTCGGAAACAGGCTCGGGCTCCGAAGGGGCTACAGGTACAGGTATGGGTTCCGGTTCAGGTTCCTCCTGGTGGTAACCATTTGGTTCCGCAAGTTGAGTCTCAGGGGCCGGAGGAGGGGTGGGGGGATCAGCCTGAACAGTCGTGGGTTCCTCCTCCGGAACCGGTGCGGGAGGAGGGGTAGGCTCGCGGGGCGAAGATGGCTCTGACTCGGCGACAGGTTCAGGTGCTGGTTCCTCAACAGGTTCAGGTTCGGAAGCAGGGACGGCAGGAGTAGGTTCGGCTTCGCTGACATCATCCTCAACGGTATCTTCCTTGAGGAACCGGAAGATGTCGTTGAGAACAAAGTAGCCATTTGGTTGTTCTGCAAGGAAGAAAGTTTGGACAAACTTTCTCCAGGGGTCGCCATGGTTGGACATCTCGCCGATGACCTGAATGATGATACCACCGTTGGCAGAGGACTGCGCGTCTACAGAGTGAATGAAGACTTTGCAGTCCTGGAAGCCGATCGAGGTGATTTTGTTGTGAATTTCCTGAAAAAGTGCCACGTGAGCAAAAGACGAATGATGAGAAGAAAAGAAGAATACCTGCTGGCCAAAGCAGGCTTTAATGTCCTCTCCCTCTGTGCCATGAATGAAGGTGGAGGTTTTGGTGTAGAAGCAATGCAAACGATCGGGCTGTTTGTTGACATACGTATAATATTGGGGAACGAACTGCCATCCAACCTCGGAAGGAACGACATTCTGATGAATTGCAGATGCAGTAGACATGACGAGGGAATGATGCTAAGGATTGGAGGTTAGTCGAGGGGGGTCAGGAGGAGAAGGACAAAAACCAAAGATCTTGTACATACCAATGAAAATGGGGAATAAATGGACGTGCGTTTGGGTGCGTGAAGAAGTCTACAGATTACAACGGACAGAGGCCAATTAAACCTTTGTAGCAGCTGCGAAAAGACGGGGTCGACGAAAAGCTGTAAAACTAAACAAGAGCCCTTGGAATTTTACTTCGGACTTTGCCGACAAATTTTGCTGACTCAGCATCATATTCAAACACCACAACAATGTCGTACCCGCACGTGATTCGCGTCAAGTAGGCTTCGCTTTAAAATGCGGAGCTCGAGGCTCCTTCACATACTCGTACACACTCTA